>PVJX010022317.1:0-30682 GCA_004027295.1 Dolichotis patagonum
GGAAGTACTTCCCAGAATCAATAACTGGGACCACATCTTATTAAAGAGTTTCTGCATGTCAAAAGAGGTTTCCAGCAGAGTGAAAAGAAAACCCACAAATTGGGAAAAAATCTTCATGGACAGCGCCTCAGACAAAGGACTTCTGTCTAGAACTTATAAAGAATTAAAAAAAATCAGACCCTCAAAATTCAAAGACCCAGTCCAAAAATGGGCATCTGAAATGAATACACAGTTCTGAGATGAAGAAATACGAATGGCAAATAAATACATGAAAAAATGTTCATCATCATTAGTCATGAGAGAAATGCAAATTAAAACCACACTGAGATTCCATCTCACTCCAGAAAGAATGGCCAAGATAGATAACACTACCAACAACAAGTGTTGGAGAGGCTGTGGGGAAAAAGGAACTCTTCTACACTGTTGGTGGGAGTGTAGCCTGGTGCAACCACTGTGGAGGTCAGTCTGGAGATTCCTCAAAAAGCTGGGTATGGAAGTCCCATTTGACCCAGCTATTTCGCTTCTAGGCATATTCCCAGAAGACCTGAAAACATCATACCACAGTGATATATGTGCACCCATGTTTATAGCAGCACAATTTGTAATAGCCAGATCTTGGGAACAACCTAAGTGCCCATCAACTTAGGAATGGATAAAAAAGTTGTGGCATTTCTATACAATGGAGTACTACTCAGCTATAAAAATGATCACATCGAGATATTTATAAATAAATGGACACGACTTGAGACCATTCTCTTAAGTGAAATAAACCAAACTCACAAAGGTAAATACCATATAGTCTCCCTAATATGAGATTTGATAAGAGTATATAAGACTTTATGGTAAGCATGAGTCCCCATCTCATAACTTCGAAGTCTTCCAAAGTTTTCAATCATCAGTTGGAATGATTTTATCCTGTTTTGTTTGACTATATCATACATGATGATATGAACAGCTGTTTTGAAGTAAACATTATGACAGCTATTGCTGATTTAATATCATCCTTCTTAGAAGTCCTACCATGCTTTGTTTGTTCTACTACCATTGGTTCTATCTATCACATTGTGTCTTATTGGAATTTGAATATTTGTGATAGCTCAAACAAATTTTTTTCTTTTTTATCAAAAATGAGATATTATAATACTCATTGATCATTTTCTGTTATTCGGTTCAGAAAGCCCTGGAATTCTTTCACTAAATGCATGGCTTTATACTATTGTGTTATGTTTGATATTATTGTATTTGAAACTATGCTCAACTATAGCAGAGTAAGAGATATGGTGTTAGCTACTGCTGATGTCCAGTTGACTTAATGTAAAGTACTGTGTTGCCTATGTTGTCCTGTTCTGATCTGCTCTTTACTGCCCCCTTTTGTTTTATTCTCTTTCAAATAAAAAAAAGAAATTTAAATACTTCAAGAACTTCTCAAGGTTTCCCTACCAACTCGTGCAGAACTGCACTCCCAGTCCTGATGATTTTCTACTGAATCTCACCCTTGTTCCCACAGAGTCCCGCCTGAGCATAATTACCTGGAACCAAAGCCCATCCTCAGTTTGCTCAATACTACTGACCACTTTTCTTCAACCTGATTGCTAATTATTTGAAAAAAAATTCTTCTGCCTTTGGGTGAAATCATGTTGCTTCTACATATGTTTCTAGGTTTACTTGAAGCTCCCTTTTAGACCTCAGCTTCCAGCTGTTGAAATTTCTTGTTCTCCCTTTCATTTTTAAGCAAATGTTTACTGAGTACCTGCCATGAGTCAACTCTTCTGCTAGTCCTTGCTGGTGCAGCAGTAAACCTGGCAGACAAGTGCTTTTCCCAGTGTAAAGCTAGTCACAGAGGGTGGTAGTGGCATCAGTGTTAGCAGCTATCCCTTAAACATCTCCACCACTCCACGAAGGCAACAGTATTGCAGAATTGGAGCTATCTCTTTTTATAAACAGTGAAGAATCTTACTTTTTTTTTTTTAGCAAAAATAGATATTTCAGTCTGCCTAATAGCTCTCATTGAGTATGGCATAGAGAGCAGTAGCCACTACATATTCACAATGTAGAGCTGTAGAACATAATTTTTATTTTCTACTGATATGCTTTTTATGATAATATAGTAGGGAGAACGGTGCACTAGGATTTAGAGTTGCTAGATTCTGTTTTGCTGCACATTTTTTGCACAGCCTCAGTTGAGTCATCTGTAATCTTCAATTTTAACATGGATTCAAAGGGAAAGTATAATACATGGCTGCACAGCTCCAAGACTGATGTAAAAAAAATAAGTAAGTATGTAGCTATAATCATTTTTTGTTCATAAACTCAGATGGATAATATAAAAATCAAATACCTTTATTTAAATTAAAGCTAGTGAAATTTGAATCCATACCCTCATCCCAGGCGCTTTCCAGAAAAGTCATGCTCAGATATTTTGGGGCTCCACTGTGTATAGTACAAACTACTTTGTCAGCACTAATACTTCAGGAAGAGCCTTCAACTCTGGTTTATACTGAGATATATCCATTTCCCCTACCCCTATGTACCTTGCTCAGATTCCTTACCTACAGGAACTGGAACACTTGTGGACACTAGGGTATCTGCACCTAAGGTTCAGCCTCCTCTTCGTGAATGTCTTGATCATCTTGTCTCCACAGTGTGCCGGCTACTCCTCACTGAGGGTAGTATTCTCCTTTCTTTCTATGTCTTCTAAAACAAACAACATCATTTCTAAAAATATTCTGAGGCTTTTGACAAAAATACAAAGATCTGTTGATCTCAAGCAGCTTTTTCTTTGCTTTATACCATAAGAAACTGGCGTAAGGCAAAAATGCCAGAAAATCTAAAGGACCAAGGTTCTTGCTCATAAGATGAACATAAAAATATGAATTATTCATATCTTAAAGGCAGCCAATACAAATTCACATATTGATAAGTTATCTTGTCAAAGGGTATTCAAGACATGAAAAGCTCCAATACATGCATTAGGATATGTCTTTAGAATTCCTCCCGGAGTCACAAGCACCTGTGGAACAGTTACTAATCAGAAAAGAGGCATGTCTCCCACAGTTCATCGGCATTGCTCTCTTCAGGTTGTGGGTGACTCCATGGTCATTCTGTTGTAGATTTCTGCTTTGAAGAGGCCTCTGGAGCCAGCATAGATCACTGAGTATTTGATTCAACTCTGCTGAGGCCTAATAGACTGGAATGTATCATTATTTTCTTGGCAGGACACATAGGTTATCTTTAACAGGCTGCAGAAAACACAAGTTGGGGAAATGTGTAGGTTACTCCCTGAGGAGTCACCATGGAGGGGCCTGTTACAGTGCCTAAAAGAATGTTCACTTTAGTAGTATGGAGCCCATTTCTCTACCTTATTTGCAGCCTACCATTAAAATCCATTAAAATGGATTTTAATAGTAATAGGACATTTAATTGAAAAATAACTACTATTTTATTGCTGAATGTAATGTTTTGGGTCCTGGGTGTTCCCCTAAAGACTCTTGGGATTATGGGGAGGGGCTGTTTAGAGGCAGCTAAATCTAGTTTGTGATTGATTCATGGTGTAGTGCTGAAATTGGAGGTGTGAATGTTATACTTCCACTAGGGGAAATAACTTGCATACAATATAAAGGACTGAAAGAGGGCTCCTCTCTCTTATTCACTGCTTTTGCTGTCTTTCACCACTATGAACTGTTTCTCTTCTCCTATGCCACTCTACCTTGGAGTCAGCTGATTATGGACTGAAACTTCTACAAGCTGTGAGCTAAATGAACCTTTTCTCCTTTAATTTTGGGGTTGGATATTCTGTCCTAGCAATGAGGAAATTAACTAAGACACTAATGCTGAACCCAATTTGTGCCTAGACTGCAACATAATTTTAAACTAGTGCAATAGTTTAAACTATGTTTTTCTTTAAAGATTATGTCCCTCAAAAAATGTAAGGCTAAGTTCTAATGTCTATCTGTGAATGCAAACTATTTTGAGAATTAAGTTCTTTGCATATGGGCTTCCTGAAAGAATTTAAAACATTACACCACAGCAATGTATGCAAACCCATGTTTATAGGGGCACAGTTTGTAGTACTCAAATGTTAGAAACAGCCCAGATGCCCATCAGTTGGTGAATGAATAAAGATGTGCTTTTTAATACAATTGAGTGCTACTGTGACATAAAGAAGGATAAGCTTGAGACATTCCTAGGTAAATGGATGATGCATTTTGAGACCATATTCTGGAGTGAAATAAATCAGACACATGTGTGAATACCACATCGTTTCTCTGGTGTGAGAAAATGAAAATGTAAATAAAGACCAAAGTGTATATTAGGTATTGTGAAATAGGAAGAAAATGTTCAAATAGAGAGAGGAACAAAGGAGGAGTGAGGGGGAAAGGAAAAAAGTAAAAATAAAAGTGAAAAAAGAAGGAAAAAATGGAAATTGTTTTTGTAAATGGGGAGAGGAGAAGAGATTGAAAGGAGCATATGGGCATGGGAAAAAAGAATAAAGTTGTATTATGTGCAAGTACAAATTCTCCATGATGAATATGATCATAATATATATCTAAAATGTACCAATAGAATGTGATTGAAAAAATTCATGCTCACATGAGATCTACTTAAAAATAATGTATTTGAAAATGCAGTTAGTTAATAAAAATGAATTCATACTGGGTTAGAGTAGACCTTAAATACAAGGACAGAAGTCCTTCAAAGAAGACTAAACAGTAACACAGATAAAGAAGGTTATGTGGTGACAGAGGTAGTGTTGCTACAAGCTAATGAATGCCAGGTGTCACCAGAAGGTTGATGAGATAAAGACAGATTCTATTTTAGAGCCTTTATCTGTAGAATCACCTGACATCAGCTCCATCTCAGACATGTGGTCTCTAGAACAGTGAGAGACTAAATTTCTACTGTTTTAAGCCAACTGGTTAGTGGTATTTTGTTGTAATGGTTTGTATGAACTAATGTAAGATGTAATTTGGCATCTTGAGATAATTCTACTCTAAATCTATAGTCTCGTGTCTTTATAAAAGAAAAATGGGGAAGACTAGAGACACACACCACCAGAGGGGAGGATGACATGAAAGCTGAGGCTGCAGGTGTGTCTGCCATACAAAGAATACAAAAGTTCCTGAGACCCACTAAAAGCTAGTGAAGAGGTTTCTTACAAAACCTTAAGGGGAGACAAACCTTCCAACACTTTCAATAAGCACCTTATGCTTCCAGAACTGAGAGAGAACTGATTTATATTGTTTTACACCATCATATGTTGCAATAATCCTAGGGGATTAATGGAACCACATCACAATAACTAACATCCCCACTTTACTAAAAATGAAATTAGAAAGAATAGTGGTTCAATAGCTTGTTGATACAAAATTTAGGTCTTGTTCTCCTTGGTTTTGTTGCCTGTGTACTTAAAATTATCACTAAATTATTTGCTACTGTTTGCTAAAAAAATTTATGTTATTTAGAAGTGTCAGAAAAAATAAGGGAAATGGTTCATTTTTTTCTAGAGACATATTATGGAAAGAAAAACTTATTTCTCCTCCTAATATTCATTCAACTAACATTGATCAGGGTATCTGTTAATGGGATACCTAATGTTATGGTTTGTGTTTGGGTGGTCCCCCAAGGCTTATGCTGTTATGGAGGTGACTGAATATAGTGTTTGTGATTGGTTTGCTGTCTAGTGCTGGGAATGGTGGCGTAAGTATGGCACCCACACAGGGATGGTTTATAATATAAGGGAGAGAAGCAGATGTGCTTTTTATTTTTGCCCTTTCACTCTTGTCACTTGTGGCCACCATGAGTGGCTGCCCCTCAGTCATGCCACCCTGCTTCGAAGCCAGCTGAGTATGGACTGAAACATTCAAAATACTGTAAGCTAAATAAACCTTTCCTTCTCTCATTTTGGGTATGAGGTATTTCATCTCAGCAATGAGAGAAAAAGCAAGCAAGACAAAATCTGATATCAGGAGTGGGGTTATTGCTGTGATGGTACCTGACGATGTGGTTCAACAGCCTTTGGCGAGGACTTGTGGGAAGAATTTGTAAAGGTTTGGAGACATTGCTTGAAATGGACCTGAGGATCAATGGAACAGGTTAGAAGATGCAAAAACTATTACAAAGACACTCAGCCACCTTATATTTGACAAGGGGACTAAACGTGTTCACTGGCAAAAAGATAGCCTCTTTAATAAGTGGTGTTGGAAAAATTGGCTTTCCACATGCAGAAGACTAAAAATAGACCCATGCCTATCACCATAAACTAAAATAAAGTCAAACTGGAGCAAGGATCTAAATATTAAAACAGAAACATTAAATCTACAGGAAGACAAATAAGGTAAAAACCTTGGAGACATAGGGGTAGGGAGAGAATTCATGAATAAAATGCAAACTGCATGGGAAATACATCAAAAACTCAACAACTGGGATCTTATATTACTAAAAAGTTTTTACACTTCAAAAGAAATCACCAACAAAGTGAAAAGAAAACCCACGAAATGGGAAAGAATCTTAGCCAATAATCCTTCAGACGAAGGACTTATATGCAGAGCATATAAAGAACTGAAAAACATCAAGCCTCCCAAATTCAAAGACCCTCTCCAAAAATGGTCATTAGAGATGAACACACAGTTCTCAGATGAAGATATACAAATGGCAAATAAATATATGAAGAAATACTCACCATCACTGGTCATTCAAGAAATGCAAATAAAAAAGCACTGAGATTTCATCTCACACCAGAAAGAATGGTTGCCATCAAGAAAACAACTGATAACAAATGTTGGCAAGGATGCGGGGAAAAAGGAACACTCCTCCACTGTTGATGGGAGTGCAGACTGGTGCAACCACTGTGGAAATCAGTATGGAGATTCCTCAAAAACTAAGATTGGAAATTACATTCAATCCAGCTATTCCTCTCCTGGGTATTTTCCCAGAAAAATTGAAACATCAGGTCACAGAGATATTTGTGCACCCATGTTCATAGCAGCACAATTTGTGATAGCTAAATCTTGGAAACAAGCAAAATGCCCAACAACTGCAGAGTGGATGAAAAAAATGTGTTATTTTTTATACAATAGAATACTACTCAGCTACAAAAAATGATGATCTTGTGGCCTTTGTAGATAAATGGAGGCAACTTGAAAATATCCCTATTAGTGAAATAAACAAGACTCACATGAGTAAATATCACATTGTCTCTCTAGTGTAAAAAATAATAAAACTGACTAAATACTGGGATCCATAGAGTATGATAGATATTTTGAAAGTGAAAGGGAAGGAAAGTGCTCTAAGTAGTATAATGGTATGTGTAGTGTGTAAGATAGATGGCCATATTACTGAATTTCTGTTGGAACACTGAACAGAAGCATTTGCACTGTCAATGTTTGAGTGTCTAGCCGCTATTTAAGCTTTGATTTTGTGACTTTGGCAACTATTTTTTAAGACAATAATGAGTAATATATCAACTAGTAATTCTATGATGAGAATGTTTTCTTTTTTGAATTCAGTATTGGTCAACTCTTCTGTTTTTCTATTTTGTTTAATTTTTTTTGCAAAAAAGAAAAATATGCAATATAATAACCATTGTTAAATTTCTTTCATTCTGTTTTGAAAACCTATATTGTTATTGTTTTGAGTTTGCTGTTATTGCTTATGCTTTTTGCTTTTTGTTTTTCTTTTCTGACTTTTCTCTTTTTGTAAATAAATAAAAAAGGAAAGTGTGGCACTGGAACAACTCAGGCTGTTCTGTATGAGAGATTCTGGTTAGAGCTCAAAAGACCAGAAGTTTGATAGAAAACCTGCCAGTAAAGAACTCATGAGAGGTTTCTGTTGGGAAGGACTCCAGTTAATGTATGTTATGACTTTGCAGAAACCTTGCCTGCATTTTGCTAATATCCAGAGACTTTGCCTGAGACAGATTAAGGGTGGCAAACTAATTGATTTGGCAGAAGAAATGTCAAGGCAGTCAAATGTTGAGGCTATGGCATGGCTATTGTGGGGGCTTTTAGCAAGAGCAAAGAGACCAACAGGGTGATTTAAAATGTTTTGAAAAACGAAAAACAAAAACAAGAATGCAAGGTTGGGGATTTAGCTCAGTGGCATAAACACCTGCTTTGCAACTGCACAGTCATGTGTTTGATCCTGGTACAAAAAAAAAAAAAGAATGCATCATAATAAACAAGATCCAAGAAATTCAACACAAGAATAGAATATTAAAGGCTGTTATAGAAAAGATACAGATCACCTATAAAGGAAAACCAATCAGAATCACAGTAGACTTATCAACACAAACCATCAAGTCAATATGAGTTTGGAGTGAAGTGTTTGAAACACTGAAAGAAAACAACTTCCAACCCAGATTGATAGAACCTGCAAAACTATCTTTCAAAATTGATGGAAAAATAAGATACTTCCATGATAAAGAACAACTGAAGGAATTCGTGACTACCAAACCAACCCTACAGAGAGTGCTAAAGGATATTCTAGAGAGAGATAAAGCTGACCATGGTTCCAGGAACAGCAGCAGAGGAGGATCACCAAACAAGACAGGCAATTGAATGAAGGGGAAAAGTGGAGGGAAACAGGAGGAGGATAGCAGGGCAGAGACAAACCACTGTATGCCGGTTGTAACTACTAATGTAGATGGCCTCAGGTCAGCAATAAAAAGAAACACAGGGAGAGTGGATCAAGAAACAAGATCCATGGATACCCTGTACACAAGAAACACATTTAAGTGGAAAGGAAATTCATAGACTGAAAATCAAAGGAGGGAAAACACTTGTTTCATGTGCCAGGACACGAAAGAAAGAAAGAAAGAAGAAAGAAAGAAAGAAAGAAAGAAAGAAAGAAAGAAAGAAAGAAAGAAAGAAAGAAGAACGAAGGAAAGGAAGAAAGAAAGAAAGAAAGAAAGAAAGAAAGAAAGAAAGAAAGAAAAAGTAAGAATAACTTGCCCATCAACTGCAGAATGAATAAGAAAGATGTGGTATTTTCATGCAGTGGAAAGTTACCCAGCTATAAAGTAGAATAATCTCAAGGTTCCTGTAGGTAAATGAATGCAACTGGAGATTATGTACTTGGTCGAAACAGTTCAGACTCATGTGTGTGAACCCTAGCATAAGAAACAGAAGGAGTTAATGGGATCCAAAAGCAAAATACTTAATGTAAGAGTAAATGGGAGGAAATACCTGGGAGGGAAAGGTGGAAATTACTGTCAATTTCTTATTGTCTTGTCTTTTACTCTTGCATTACTTAAACAATTCTGTTAGGTTTGGCTTTGTTCTGTCTTGTTTTTTTAGATTCTGTGCTGCCAGATGGTATGGGCAGCTATTTTGAATATAATGGATATATTATGGTAATCATGGTTTCCTATTATATTACTTTGAAGTTTTATAATGATTTCATTCATTTGTTTGATTGGCTTTATTCTGTTTTTTTAATTTTATTATATTAAATGGTATGAATAGCTATTTTGAAGAAAACAAGACATTATGGTAGCCATTGATGATTTACTATCATCTTGCTTTGAAGTCCTACCATGCTTTTGTTCTTCTGTTTTGATTGGTTCTATCCTGCTGTGGTTTATTTGATTTTATTATATGTGATGGTATAGACACATTTTTTGAGGGAAATGAGATATTATAGTAGCCATTGTTCATTTCCTGTTGTTTGGTTTTGAAGTCCTGTAATACTTTTATTCTTTTGAATGTTTTATACTGTGTTGTTATGTTTGATATGAATGTGTGTGAAGGTATGCTCAACTATTTCAAAGAAAAGAGACATTATGGTAGCTATTGTTGATATCCAGTTGTCTGGTTGCTTGCATTGTTCTGTTCTGATTTGCTTTGTTCTGTTTTTTGTTTTATTCTTTTTAAAATAAAAATTTTTTAAAAAATGTTTTGAATTTGACCAGAAAGAAAGCTCCAGTAAAGCTGTGGACTACAAAGATAGAGCTGAGACCTCAATTGTTGAGAAATACAGAGAAATGAAAAAGATGGCTTGTGGGCATCACAGCAAGAAGCAGTATGTTCCCATGCTTTGCAGCTCCAAAACTGCAAAAGAGAAATATTTTGCTTCGAGGAGAAAACTGCAGAGCACCATGCTTCAGAATTGCAGCAGAGGCCACATGAGGTTCCAAAAGGTGGCAGCTGCACCAGAATGGGGATGGCATAAAACATCTGTTCCTCAGATTCAGATTCAGAGTGCCCAGTGATCCAGGCACTAGACTCATACAGCCAAGAAAGAGGAAAGACAGGCTACTGCTTCAGCTGGCAGCAGAACTTGCCGTATCCACATGGCGCTGGCTTTAGATGCATGGAGAATGTACAAGTTGAGGTTAGGGCAGCTTCCACCCTAATTTCAGAGGGCCTGGAAAGTCCAGGCAGTGTGCGCCTGAGAGGGCAGTATGTGGAGCTGTGAATGTGAAGCCAGAGATGCAGTGGAGAACCCAGAAGTTTTAAAAAGCCAAGAGTGTGGATTATCTAAGGAAAGCTGCAAGAATTGAGCACAGCATCCCTAACAGAGAAACCCTGGGGGCTAAAATCCTCAGAAGTGCCATAGGGATGAAGTCATGAAAGACCTTTGGAGCACACGGCCAGATTGTTTCAGATATTGGGTGTGGAACTCCAGGACTTAAAGTTTGCCCAGCTGGAGTTTGGACTTCCTTTGGTACCATTCCTTTGTATTGCCTGTTTGTACCCTTTGGAATAGTAATGTTTATCTTGTGCTATTGATTTTTGAAAGTGTTAAACTTTATTTTTGTTTGTACAAAGTGTTACAGCTAAGAGTTTACCTTACATTTAGGTGGAGACATGGGGCTTGAACTTGAAACAGTTCAACTTTGGCAACTCTTGGAGGTGGACTAAATGTCTTTTACATAAAGGATGTACATGAGTCTTTGGGGGCCCAGGGATGGAATATTATGATTTGTGTGTGGATGGTCCCAACAAACCTCATTCAGTTATACAGGCAGATGAGTCTAGTGTTTGTGATCGGCTCATTTTCTAGGGCTGGGATTGGTGGTGCAAGTGTTGCATCCACCCAGGGCTGGGTAGCTGGCATATGATGTGTCTTGGTTACTTTTACTTTTCTCTCATTGCTAGAACAAAATATCAGACATCCAAAACGAAGGAAGAAAAGGTTTATTTAGCTCACAGTTTGTGGAGGTTTCAGTCCATAATCAGCTGGCTCCAAGGCAGGGTGGCATGGCACAGGGGCAACTCTTCAAGGCAGCAGCCAGAGCAAAAAGGACATCCAGAGCAAAACAGCAAAACAAGTCTCTTCTCTTCCCTTATATTGTATGCAGACCACACATGCCCCGCCTTCAGGGTGGGTGTACCACTCACAGAATCTCCTTGTCCTCCTTTGCACAGGCTGAGGATATTTACAAAGCAAGAACCCTGGCTCCGTGCTGAGTCTCTCAGTTAAACTTCTAAACTTCTCAAGTTGCCACAATGTATCAACCATAACACAATGTAAGGGAGGGAAGGAGGTGTGATTTCTCCTTTTGCCATTTTGTTCTTGTGGCTTGTGGCTGCCATGAACAGCTTCCCCTCAGCCATACCACCCTTCTTTGCAGCCAACTGAGTGTGGATGGAAAACTCCAAAACTCTGTAAGCTAAATAGACCTTTCCTTTCCTAATTTTGTGTGTCAGGTATTTCGTCTCAGCAATGAGGGAAAAGTAACCCAGACATCTCTCATGTTTCAAGCACTATGCTGAGTGCTGGGGACACAAAGTGGGTTGTTAGTTCTCATCTCTGTGATAAGCAAGAAAAACCAACAACTCCCAGGATGCTACTGAGAGGCACATGTAACAACATTCTGGGCATTGATAGGTAAGTGATACTTCTCAGAGATAGTTATGTCATAAAAAATGAAAAGCAATTCAGTCAGTCAGTAAGTCTGAAATTGACAGGCTGGGGAGGGCATGGCAAAGGGCATCCCGAACTGAAGGAGTGTTATGTATGCAGCTCAAAGGCAAGAAAGGTTATAAACCATTTGCAGTGTATGTTTCCATGGGGCCAGACAACAACAGAGAGAAGAGATAGCTTTATGAGAAAGGTCCAGCTTTAGCAAGAGTTCTGCATGCCATCATAAATTTATTGTCAACCAACAGAAAAACTGCGGAAAGAAGTAAGAAAATGAAATGTGTTAGTGAAAAATCTTTAAACAAGTGATATCTCAGTCTTTCAGATGCATTGAGCTAAAAGAGCAAGATTGTGATGAGATTTTAATACATTCTTTTTGTTGTAAACCTAAGCTTCATTAATATCTGTCAAAGAAAAATTGCACTAGACAAGTTAACAGGATTTATTCTGGACTACTGTAATGTGGACGAGAGATTGAACCCAAATCCACTGAAACAAAAGATTGGGGCATTTTAAAGCACTGCAGATAGTGAGATAATGGAAAAGCACATTAGTGAGAAATTGATCAGTGTGATGAGATCATTTATGTTTGCTAGTTGTCACTTATGGGACCTATGTTTTCTTGTGAATCGACTGTGCCCTCAAAAATTCTTATATTATAACTCTATTCCTCAATATGATTGTATTAAGAAGAGGATCCTCTGAGGAAAAGTTTAGGATTAGATAAAATCATTAGGAACTTAACTGGAATGCAATCATACTGACAGCTTGATCTTGGACTCTAGAAGATTCTGTATTTGGTGTCATTTGGAGACTCTCGTGGGATAGTATGGGATGAATTCAAGGCAAGACCCACTGTGGACCCTGGACACAAGCCTTGCCTGTGTCCATATAGCTGCCCAATCTCCTCCCCCAGAATTGCTGTGATGGATAAGCCTCCAGCCTGCCCCACTCCTCTCTCTCTTTTTTCTCTACACCGAAGGCAAAATTCCATTTCTTTCTCCATTCTCTTTCTTTCACTTGTTTTTTCTCGTTCTTTGTCTCTCTCCCTTAACTTCTTCACTGCACCAAAGGGCATACTCAGTCTGCTTGACTTGTTATGACTTTCCTTCTTGGGTGACTGGGAAGCTCTACACTGTATAGATCCAAGTGGCAGTTAGATGGCAGTTGATGCCATCCTTGGGACCTGGTGGAATTTCTAGGTTTTTACTGTGTAGAAGTCCAGTGATTCTCTCTTCCTTGAAACTCCTTATTTTTCTTCATTACCTTTTAAATTCCAATCCAGTTAGAGATTTTGATAGCCTTTGTAGAACAAGCCATGTATGGTCACAGCAGTTTCATTTGGGTTGTAGGAATGCTTGTCAGGCTTTGGACACCCTCGAATTCGGCTCTTCTGACAGCTCACATGAAAGACTTTAAGAACTGCCATGAAAACTGAGAAAGAAATTTGAATTCCTTAACTGAATGACCTACTTTTTTCTCTTTCTCTTTTTTACCCTTTCTCACTGTGTTTGCCATTGTTTTCTCTCTCATTTTCATCACTTCCTTTGGTTTTCACACTGCCATTTGACAGGGAAGTTTGGATAGTGTAACCTGTGGTATTGTTTAGCAGAGAAGAGATGTTAATATGCACAGAAAAACCAGTGTTAACAAGATGAGGCCTTACTGTGCACAGAAAAAAAAATCAGGGCATTTGAGAAGATCTTTGTTGTGATTCATGAGAATAAAAGTTAGGAATTCAATGTCAGTGTCCCTTGAGGAGACCCCTGGCTCACTACTCATTATAACCCCACAACTACGAAAAAAGTCATTTGTTGTTATAATATGGTTCAGCCTATGTATCTGAAAGTGCACTGAAATTAATATAATTTTACATGTGTTTTTTTAATTAGTATTTATACCAGTGGTTAATTTCATGTAACCATTTTGTATTTTCTTTTGTTTATGTTTTGGCTATAGCTAGGATAACTAATTTGAGGAAGGTTAGAAATCTCTGACGTCTGGAAGCAATGCTTCCAGGGAAACTGATCTTTCATTCTGACCTCAGCATTTCCACAGTGTGGACTCATGCTGCAGTCACCTCACCCAGGTAAACTGTCCCAGGGTCCTTAAAGTGGCTTTAAGTTAGCTAGAGTCCTGATGCTGTTTGATTTTTATATTTTTGAGTTTATCTCGTGTTTTTCTTTTTCTTTCCTTTGATTCTATGTACTTACATATTGTCATTTAACCAGTATTCCTAAGTTAAAACATTTTTAATAGACATTTTTAAGATAATTCTGAGACTAATTCTAGGAATACCATATAGAAGCTTTTGGCAATTCCCCCCTGCTTTTCCTTAATGTCTTCATTAAAAAAATTGGTTATGTTAATATCCATGGGTTGACTTTCAAACTGAAAAAGGTCTTTAATATCTGAGTTTCTACTGTGTAAATTGCATGGTTCAAGGCTTACATAAAAGTTGAATATTAAAGCTGGATGACATGAAGTTTATATGGTTTTGGTGAAAGCATGTGTGTATGTGTATGTATGCTGTCTTTGTGTGCAGGTTATATATGTGTCTACATGATAAAATTCCCCAACAAGTTCTACCTACAGTAGTGTATAGGTAAATAAACACTCCTGTAATATGCCTATATACCCATGCATCCATGTGGTTTAAGTAAATCTTTAACAAATTAGCTAATTTAAATTTGTTGGTAAACTGGCGTGTTGATGTTCACCTGAAATCTCAGCACTCTGGGAGTCTGAGGCAAAAGGATAGCAAGTTGTAGCCATCTGAGCAATTTAGACATTTAGTGAGACCCTTAGAATGAGAAATTTTTTTAAAAAAGGGCTGAGAATGTACTAAGTGCTATTCCTCAGTTCAGTTCCCAGGATCACACATACACAAAATGCTGGCAAAATAAAAATGTCTTTAAAATCCTTAATATTTGTTTTGCTTAGGTTTTTAGCTAACCAAAATGATATTTATCTTTCAGAAATCCATGAGACAATATTGCATTCTATATATAAAACACAGCTACTCCTAGGGTTTTTCTTAGACAAAGAAATAATTTAAAATCTTAAATATCTCAATTTTCATAAGGAATTTATGATGAGCAAACTAGGTAAATATAAATAATACACATATTGTTAAATATATATTTAAGTACTCTTGAATTCTTAAGGTTCATAAGAAAACCACATATTTGGGCCTATTAAGAGTGTGTGTTTTACTATATTGGAGACCAGTAAGAAAACAGTTCAAAGTTGCTTTCTTTCTAAATCTTCATTACAATATAAGACTATTAAGAATTAAATATTTTAATGTATAAATCTATATGCAAAGAATTTAAAAATAAGCTGTTTTAATGATAAAACTAAAAAGCATAAGTATTCTATCTTACTAAGAAAAAGGAGTAATTTTTCTAAATTTAGAAATTATGTGAGTTTGCTATGATTAAAAGTTACTTAAAAATTTTCTAAAATCAAAACACAATAGTCTAAGAGAAGAATTTATTTCTTTGTGTTTGAAACAACAAAGTTTTCTTAGAATATCAGTTGGCTTTTAATTGTGTTTATAAAATTATCTTAATGAACAAAAATTTTGTTTTATTGAGATAATTTCTTAGTTCTTCTGTGTCTGTTTTTCTGACAGCCCAAATTTTTATTAGTTCTATGTATAATCACAGTATCAACAAATATAAAGAAATACTACTGCACAAACTAGAAAAAAGTATTATACTAAAACTTTAAACAGTGGTAGTTTTTTTCTGTCTTTGTTATGCTTTTGATTTTTAGGTTGTAATTATCTATTACAAAATCTTTTAAGGCCACATCATATCTCTATTTGAAAAATCTATTATGTTAGACTATTATAATATATTTGGCATTCTACATACCTGTGAGTAAAGATGTGTGTACATCTGAGGGCTGTATACACTGTGTCAGTACTTTGTCTAAAAGTGATGCAAAGTTTGTAAAATTGAAGGTGTATGTGTTTTATATATGCAAGGTAAACAATAAATGCTCCCTTTTACATAGCATGTGTGGAATGTGTAGAATCTTCAGGATATAAAATGATATAAATATAAGATATAAAATCTGATATTTCTTTGATTTGTATTCAGAACAACTCATTGCAAAAAAAACCCTTTTATTTCTACAGTCCTGCCATTTAAACCTTGCTATACTTCTATTTCCTCTAGCTAGATAAATTTTGTAAGATGCATTTGTACATTACGCAGTAAGTCTATCCAAGGTCACTAGCACTGTCTACTAAAATTATAAGAGTGTTGATACTATTCTTCAATTTCTATGGAAGAATATGTTGACCTGTTAAAGTCAGCACCATTTAATTATAGCCATATAATTCCTGAGCCATGGATTCTAAAATTTTTGGAAAATAATAAGAGCCTGATGGCCCTCATATATCATTCTATAAGTCATAATTTAGTATAAATTGAAAATATCTTGCTTGTTTTGTCAGTTACTAAATTTTCCTCAGAACTCTGACCATGGTGGTCCTGAGTTCTTTCCAAGTCACAGTGTTGAGTCTTTTCTGAAATATTTGTAAAGATAAGAAAGGACTCTAACACATACTCTTAAGTATAGCTTCTGACCAAAATAGACCTAACTGAGTATGACTCTTGTTTAAAGGAATATTCCATTGCTTCCAATGCAATTCAGGTGGCCCCTGAGCCCTGATCCAGTCAATTATACCCTGGTAAAAGGGGAGAAGTAATGGAGCCAAGAATGTCCTCAAAGGCTCAAAAGTAGCCCCTGAGGAGACTCAACTCACCTTGACAGGAGGAAGAAAAGGGGTTAAGTGTTGACTGATATAGGGATCACCTACTTAGTTTTGGACACTCTAGGAATATATAACTGAAAGTGGAATAACTGACCAATTGACGGTAATATAAATGCAAGTAAAAAGTCAAATTCTAAGGCCTTCAGTGAGGGAAACAGTGAGCTAGACTGAATCTAAGAAGGATCTCTAAGTGCCATGCAACTGTTGTAGGACATACTCTAGAAAGGAAACTCTGATGAACTCTGTCAGTCTCAAGTCACACCTGTACGTGTCTTAACCTACAATAGCACATCAAGGCTTCTAGAAGAGAACAGAGCAGGGAAGGAACTGTGCACTCCTCAACTCCACATTGAGCATTAGATAAGCACACAGGAAATCCTCATGGCTACCACAGTGTAACTGGTATAACCAGAAGGGATCTATAGAAGGCTGACACCAATGCTACTTTATCTCATCTGGCTTCTACCACTTATGGCCCCAATACTCACTATTTTACTTTAGAGTTTTGTCCCTTGCTTGTTTAATATGCTTGTACAGTTTGTGTTTTCAAGACTTCATCATTGAGTCAATCTGATACTCACATGCAATTTTTACCCATCTCAGACTGACTCTACATTGCCCATTTTGTCCCCTTTAGATCAGATAATGAGATTTTTTACAACTTCCAAGGATAGACAGGGTCTATGCAAATATGTCATCAAAAATCAGCTAAGATACGAGATTTAACCACTTTATCCATAAGAATTAAAAAAATAAAATCTCTCAGGCTGGAATGAAGACAGGTGCCATCATATTTTCACTAGGACACTCACAATAAACTCTCATTAATCTACAACTTACATACTTTCAATGATATAGTCATGTCTTACAAAAAGTAAATGTTTTAAAGAATACCACTCTCATAGTCAGTGAAAAATGACCAGATTCCACCTCAACCCAGCAACCCAATAAAAGGCTTGCCCCTTTCATTGTTAGTAGACTAGACTAATTTCTCTGTCTGAGTCAGTGTCTTCTCCTTTTAGCTCTCCTTCTTTTCATGCTCCAGTGTCTTCCTCAGTCTCTCTTCTTTCTCCAGTAAAAGCTTTGCCTGCAAATGATTGTTTCCTGGCTTGACTTTTGTTTCTACTGATGCTGGGTCAGAAAATCTCATGTCCAGTATTAGACATGACAGTTGCTTGACCATTGGTAATTCACCTAATCTCATAAATCAAGTTTTCTTAGTTGTAAACTGAGATACATAACAATGTGGTTATATGGTTGAGTATTTAGAAATTATGTAAATATGGTACTTAATTTTTGGTACTTATAATTCACATAAATATACTAATTGATACATAATAATAGCATTTATATTTTTTCTATCACATGAATATTTGCCTAATTTGGCTGATTGAGATTTTCAATCTACAGCCAACTATATAGGTTAAGGGGCATCATACTTGCCAAAAGATAGTGCTGCTTATCATTCTCTCTTGTAAAATTTTGCGCAAGAAAGCTCCTTAATCCGCAGTGCAAAGTGAGACACTGCACAACAACAATGTATGCTCATCCTTTGGTAGAATGTTTTCTGTTTGTCAGAAGTGGTTTAGAGTTCACTTTAGCTGTGCCACAGGCAGAAGGATATCTACAAGTACAATGAAGGTAACTGCTCAGATGTCTACGCATTTGTTTGTGAAGCTCATAAAATGACATTAGTGAAGAGATTTTAAAACAAATAGAAGTCACTTTGATCGTCAGCTACATCCCCAATTTTTATCTGTATGGTTTGCTACCCAAAAGAAAGCCATTAAAATCGGCCAGTGGCAGTGCATCCATTTATGGTAATGCACTCCAGTTGTATCATTTTACTTCCCAAAGAGAATTTGCAAGGCATAAGCAAAAAAAAAAAAAGAAGAAGAACAATTAGAAGTTCAGCAAAGAGTCCTCATGCTGTCCTCGGTAGCGCTTATGTCCCCGAGGGCCATATTTCTCTATTCAATCATGAAACTCCTGTTTTCTCCTCTGGCTTCAGCTCCTCTCATCCTAATGGACTATTTCACTATATCTTAAAGCACACATCACAAGACACAACTATCTGCTCTGCTTCGAATATTTTCATTACACTTTATTACCATCTTGGTTCATGAGTAGTTTTGTATCTAATTGGGAGGACCTGCCCTGTCAGTTTCATTTTCCTTCAGGATGTTTTTCAGGTTAATCTGATCCAACTATGAATTCTTTGTAAATCCAAAGTTTTCTGTTGCTCCTCTGATTTAAAATGTTTTACTTTCCAAAGCATGTCACTCTTTTGGAAGCTTATTTCTCTCCTGCAGCATAATTTACATTGTTATGTAATGTTCAGTTCATCTACTCAATAAATATTTATTGAGCATCTTTAATCTGTCAGCGATATGAAGATAACTAAGAATGCATCCCAGATCTTAAGAAGATCTTTAATAATGGAGGCTTTGAAAACAAGTAAATGTAGAGCAGAGGTATGGAGTACAGATGCAATAATCGAGTTATTTTCACATCACTCTTGTCATGCTATGAGGTAAGAGAAAAATCATGAATTTTATGAACTAGATGCTGTTAAACCTCAGAAAGAAAATTTGAAAGCCTGACGATATATCTATAGTGAATATTTTAAGACATGAATTAATTAATTGATTTTAAGTGAAAGATACAAATTTTATGCAACATGATGTTTCAAAATATGCATCCATCATGGAATGATTAAGGTGAATTAAATAACATGCATTACTTCATATATTTATCTACTTATAATAAGGACACTTAAATTTACTGTTACAGAACTTTTCAAAAAGAGAATATGTTGCTACTAACTATAATCACCACATGTATCATAGATTTCTTAAACATAGTCTTCCTAAGTAAAATATTTTAATAATTCATTTATATTAAACCTATATTATCTATCAGTCATCTATCTATATGTTTGAATTTTGATATTTTAGATTTTCTGAAACTCTTATATTGTTTACTTTTCCACTGCTGAGCAAACTAAATGACACCCACAGTTTAGGAGAGAAAAAGTTTATTTGGGCTCATGATTTTTAGAGAATTCAATCCATGGTTGATTTGACCCTGAGGCAGGAATGGCGTTGCAGATTCTGGTGGTGGAACTTTGCTCAGCTCATGGAAGGCAAGATGCAGAGAGAGAGAGAGAGAGAGAGAGAGAGAGAGAGAGAGAGAGGGTACAGGAGTCTGGGATAATACATCCTTTCAGATCACAGTCCCAATGACCCATCCCTTCTGATCAAGCCCTACTTTCTAATATATTTAACTACTGACCTCATTAATAAATGAGTCTTTTAATAAACATAGCACCCCATGATCTAATCACTTTCCAAACGCATTAGACTTTTGAGTGGTATCTTGAATCTAAGTCACAGCATTCTACCCTTGGTCTCCAAAAGGCTCATGTTCATTTCATTATGTAAAATGCATATAAGATTCAAGTCTTGACATTTCTGGAACTGCCATAAACTCCAAGTCCAAAGTCACTACTGAGACTCAAGGCAAATCCTTAGTTATGAGCCCCAGTGAAAATTTAAAAGACAGTTAAATACTTCTAACATACAATGACACACTATAAGCATGACCATTCCAAAAGTGAGTCATAGTGAAATAGAACAGAGTCCAAACCAAAAGCAAAACTGAAGCAAACATTAAATCTTGTAGGTCCATGTCTAGAATTTGGGACAGGTTGTGGTGAGATGTGAAATCCAAAGTACTTGGGCTGCCCCATCTCTGTGATCTTTCCCATACTGCCTTTTTTTTGGAAAGTCTCTGCTCACTGTCTGTGATTTTCTTTAATAGGCATTCCACATTCCTGGCATCTCCAACTTCTGGAGTTTCCTTTGCAATTTTGACTTCATACTCACAGCTTCAAATTGTTGTGAAGTCAAAGAGATTTGTTACAGAGATTCCTAATATGGACTATGACCTTGTCACATATTTTTGCCTGGCCCCTCAGACTGTCTGAAATCTGGGTGAATGCCTTTGTGATACCTTAACTTTTGCATTCTCCTCAAAAACCAGCACCATGTGGATGATGCTAAGGTCTGCTTGTGGCTTAAGAAGTAGGCTGGCTCTTGGAGCTATGACTTCAATGACCTCTGAGTGTCAGAATGGCTGAACTCATATCCCTAGGTGTCCCTAAGTGAGCAGGGCACCCTGGGGATCTCTACTTAAAGCACAATATTTCAGAGGCATTTACTTTTTTACACATTTGCCTTGCAAAGGGTGGAATCTCCCAAATTACTGAGATAAAGGGCTCCAATCCATGTCTCCAGTGGACTTCTTGGTAATGCTGATCTTCCTTTCCCCCAACTTTGCAGGTTCTGCCTTTCAAGTGGAATTGCACACTTTTAAAATCCTTTTGGCTCCTGATTCTCATGTAGACTGGGCTAAAGTAGTCAGCAGTATGCATACCACAGCCTAAATTTTCTCTCTTTTATTAATTGATCTTCATCTTTAAATCAACTTCACACAAAGTCTTAGGACATGGGCAAAATGTACAGAAAGTTTTTGCCGAAATGAAACATGCAAGGTCTCTAATCAAGATTCTAATAGAGCTCTTATTCCCATTGGAATCCTCATGAGCGTGGCCTTTCCTGTCAGCATTCTTGTCTTTTGAGTTCTGACTAGAATAACCCATCAAGCTCTGCTTACAGAAACCTAGAGCTTCTCAAACCTATTTTCCAAACTGTTTCTGCAAATTAGTACCAAATGCTTCTGAATCATAGTCCAGAATCAGCAATGACTGTACTATCTGGCTTATTGTAATAGTCAGTTTCTTGCTGTGGGGACAAAGTGTACAATATCCACTATTTAAATAAAGTTTATTTTATCTCATGACTTTTAGAAGAGTCAATCCATGGTTGGTTGGTTTCAAGGCAAGTATGGCATGACAGAGGTACCTGGTGGAGGAAGAGCACTCACTCTGTGAGAGGAGGAGAGAATAAATGAATGAATCTGGGAACAAGAATGACTCTTCTAGGTCATGGTCCCCATTGGCTACTCCTGTCTGCTCAGGCTATACATTCTAACACATGTTTAACTACTGAACTTACCAATGGATTATAGCCACTAATGAGTATATTTTCCCATGACCAAATCATTATCTAAACACATGAGGTTTTAGGGGACATTACATTTCTCCAAAATGTATTCCTTTAAAATATTTAAAGAATTTTAAATATTCCTAAAAATATTTTAATATTTAAAGAACAGTTTTATAATTGTAATATTCAGACATAAAGCATACTTTATTGTTACTATGTGAATATACTGTACACATTATTAACATATGGAAAGTTTTTAATGTTTATCATGTATTGAGCTTTGATATCTCAACGTTTTCTAACTTGACCAGTGAATCTTTTCCTTCTGTCATAGCTATAAATTAGTGCTCGAAGAACACATTTAGAAAGATAATCTTCTATTTTAAGTACTTTATTTGAGGGTCGGTGGAAAACATAAGTGCAGTTCATGCATCCAAGTACAAATTATTGTAGAGATTCAGACAATACTAGAAAATAAAGTAAAAAGCATATTAAAGCTACTCATTCACATTATTTTTTACTCCATTGCAGTAATATAAAATTGTATACAGTAAAAGTGTCCCACATAATGCTACCATATATGAACACATTGTGTAACATTTAAGCAGTTTAAATATATACGTACACTCAAGTTGTACATAATAACTTTTGAATCTTTTATTAAAATATTATTTATATGCAGTAAGTGTCTAAAAGTTTTAAGATGTTAATTTAAAATAAAATTTACAAAACTTAATGGATATTCACTGCAACAAAGTGTTTGAATATGTCCTGAAGAAAACTAACTAGTGATAGATGAAGATGAGATCCTAAGGGTCTTACATTTGTGTATGGAGAAAAGGATATCAGAGAGGTTTTCCAGTTTGAAAAACGAAAATTTCAGTATGTAAAAACATGATTAACCTCACTGGTCATTAGAAAAATACAATTTAAAATGTCACTAAGGTTCCGCCTTACTTCAGAAAGAGTGACTATTGTGTAGAAGACAAATAATGACAAATGCTGGCAATGGTGCAGGAAAAAGGAACCCTTCTTCATTGTGACTGGGAATATAGACTAGTAAAATAATTTTGAAAGCCAATATGCAGATTCTTCAAGAAAACTAAACCTAGAAATTCTATTTGACCAGTTATTCCCCTTCTAGGAATCTTCCTGGAGGAGTTATACCCATATTTATGGAATCACAACTCATAATAATTACATCTTGGAAAGCAGCCTTTATGTTCATACACAGGTGAGTTGATAAAGAAACTGTGGTTTTTATACCCTATGAAGTACCACTCTGCCATAAAGAAAGATACACTTGAGTCAATTTTAAAAAATGGATGCACCTCGGGAACATAATTTTACATGAAATAAAGCAGAAAGCATGCTTAAATATTGTACTGTTCCTTTTATATGAGAAACCCAAAAAATAAATGAAGAGAAAAATTAAAGATAGATAGTAGGAAGAAGAGAGATAGAACTTTGGCAAATGTGAGGGGGACCAAAAGATGGAAGTGGGGGAGGAAGAGGAAAGGAAATTGATAAAAAGAGAATTGAGATTTGTTACATACATGTACCATTTCTCCATGAGCGATGTGATCATTATGTGCTACAAATATGTAACAAAAATGAAAAGTGAACTAAAATCACTTGAAAGGAAAATAAACTTCTGACAGCACATATACTCCCCAATGAAAGCTTTAAGATCCTATAGACTATTGAACTGTAAAATGTTGAATAGTTTTCTCTCTCTGCAAGGTCTAGAATACTCCTGCTAGCAATCCATCTCTGTTTGGACTTGGTTCTTTTCCCCTGGGCCTGGTAATCATACCCAATTGTATGTGGCTCTCATTTAGCCTGGCAACTTAGCTGTATTGCTCTTTTGAAATTATCATCACTGTACCATGAAGATTCCTGGGCAGCACTTCTGTTTGCTGCTGTCACTGGATGTCTCTCCCCGGCCTCATTTCACACTGCTGCCTGGTCTGGTCTGGTTTTTCAGTCTGCTCAGTGGGTTGGCAGGCATCATTTATAAAGTCACTGTTAGCTGTGGTTTAAGATTACATCTACCACTAGCCTTCCAGCTCAGTACCTTCCCTACCCCTCAGCTCCCTGGTGTCTTCCTCTATTCCCAAATTTCTCTGTGTAAACAAAGCTAAAGTTGACTGGCTTTAACTTTAGGGATTAGAACAAAGCATGTAACTGTTTAGAAAAAAAAAAGATGAAGAAATGAAGCCGGAGGGATGACAGCTTAGCACAGTGATTCTAATGATAAGGCATTCGGGCTATTTTCATTTGGATTTTTAACATTTGGAGGAGCATAAGAGTGTCACACAGAGAACATGTCAAATGAGAAGACAGCTAGATAGTGGGGCCGAGTTACTGGGGCATTAAAATGAAAAGACCATAGAGGAGGTTGGGTGACCTATGGGGACCAGCAGTAGGTAACATTCAGTTGCCTCATAAGGAAAAGGTATGGCTTCCCTTCCTTCAAGTAGAATATCTGAGCTTCTTCTGTTAGGGACCTTATATTATACAGGGTCTTTTGAATCCAGGAAATTTGCTACCCATTTTCATACAGGTTATTTATACTTTTACGATAATTTTTCAAGGTTATTATTCTTTCTACAGATGAGAGAGACAAAAAAATAATTCTCAGAGAGGGTAATTCATAGGTGTTAGTGTGCAGCTTTGGTAAATTCTTACCACTAGAACAGGTAGTTTGATGAGTCACAGACTTCTCTTGAACATAGAAAAATACATGTGCAATAATATTTGAGGAAGGGATTTATTCTGTGGTTAATAACTTTGTCAATGAGTATTTGTGCTTTCTGCCAAGAGAAAGACAATGCAAAACATATAAACTTTGTAGAAATGTGTATGCTTCTTGCCTAACCAAAGTAACCCTGTCAAGAATGAGGAGGAGTGAGGGAAATTTCGGCTGCCTTGCCTGTGTAGTCCTCTACGCCCCTGAGAGATGTGTCCCAATCTTCCTGTGCTGAGCGCTTCCCAGGCACTTGTGATGGATGGTGCTGTGTCATTTTTTTGTGGTCCTGAAAAACAAAACCAAATGTGTTGAAAATTACCACCATGGCAATAAAATATCTGTCTGTTATCATTGTCTGCATTCAGGCACATCAGGTGGATGCAATTTTTTAATATTTCAGAAATATAAGAGGTTTTTTGAAATTTCAATATCCATCTTTTTATCTCCTTTCCTGCTTAAAAGACCCTGAAGTGTATTTATTGCCAGGCTTATCACATTCTGTATGGAAAATGAAAAGAAGTTTTCACTTCTATATGTTATGACTCATGTTCCAGCCCTGTCCTCTTGGAGTTATTGGGGGAGGACTTGTTGCAATAAGTGAGAATCAGCAGGTAATACAAGCACTCAGTTATCTTTTGAAGGAGGTATTAATCACCCAGGTGCACTTGAGACACACCAGTGATTCAGGGAAAAGTTGCTTGTGAAACTGCAAAGTTTGCTCCACAGGAAGTCAGGAGAATCCATCCTGGAGGGTAAGTAATTCATGAGCTTGGAGATCAAAGGTGTATGACAAACATAAAATGCCTAATGTTGTCTTCGTGTCAAGGAGACATGCTTTTATCTTCATAAAAAAGAGAGAGCAAAAAGAGAACACGCTTTTCTTAAAAACTTGTATTTTCCATGACGTAAATAGTACAAATTTTTTTTTTCTTTTCCCTCCCCTATCCTCCAAGCTCCTTGGGATCCTCAATTTTGCATGGTGAGTTTTTATCAAGAGAGAATTAAATGGGGGACAAAAATGTTTAAAGTGTATGGAGCGATATTGATATTTATGTATCCACTCTAAAGTGTGTTTTTTGTTTTGATTTGCTCTGTCACAAACATCATACTTTATGGAATTGTATTCTGGAATATAAAACTTTCAGATTTGGGTAGTTATGAATACTTACTCTGCACCAGAAATTGTGGTCTGAGCACATTTAATCTGATGCTTGGAGCAACATTAGGAAGTAGACACCAATCCTTATTTTTCTTTTTAGAGATGAAAATACCAATCCTGTCAAGAGGGTAGAAATGGTAAGATTTGTTTAGGTAACCAAATAGAGTGAGATGCCATAGCTCAACAGACTAATTGTCTAGGTCACCTACCTTCCATTTTTACAAATAAAGAATCAGAATTATATGAGGACTTATTTGACTCCAGAGTCAGTGCTCTAATCCTTTCTTACTCCAAGTATGGCGTGAACTTGGTAGAAATGCAAAATCTCAGTTGTTACCCTCAGTTTTATGCTGGTAAACACTTTACAAATGTGCATGCGTGTGTGTATGTGTGTGTGTGTGTGTGTGTGTGTGTCTGTTAGGTGCTTTGCCATGTTTGCTGACTGCCACTGTTTAAGTGTTACTATCACAGTGGATTTCGCCTGATAGTTCACTGACCACAGTTCACGGACTGCAGGCAGAGCTGGCTTTGTGGTGACAATGCACACCACAGGTCTCAGACTGAATCTAAATCTTCATTTCAGCTAGTTCTCCAGGCAATTCACATGTCTGAGGAGCACTGATCCAAGACACTGGTTTTTATTGGCTCCTTTTGTAGATTCCAATGAGAACTTTAGTAGTGGTACGGTGTTTTTCTGCCCGTCAATCTCCCACATAGTGAAGGAAGCTTACAGAACAAGAGTCTGGTTGGCAATGCTGGAACAGAGCGGCACGGGTGGTCTGTCTTCAGATCTCTAGGACTCATGGAGTGCAGTGCTGTGTAAAGAAATTAACTTGAAGGGAGGTAGGTTGTTGTGGCTCTTGGAGAGGCTCTGCAGAGCTGAGGACTCAGCTCTTCACACCACTATCCAAGGCTTTTCGTAACAGAGAAGAGATTGTGTATTGCCAAACACGTGAGGATCAGAAAGTTAGGATTCTTTGTTTTCCTCTACTACTGCATAGACCATTTTGTGACTCTTGGGAGTATTTTTTCCATGTGTATATCTATTCCATGCAATAGATAGAAAACCTGGTAATAGGAAGGCCTGTATTTTACAGTACTATACTGTATGTGCCTTTTATCTGGAACCTTACTGAAGTCAAATCTATTGTTCTTCTTTTGTATTTAGAAACACATTTACTTTAAAAAGTGTTTGCTAGACTATGAGGTGAGGATAAGGTATACTTTCCCCAATCTCTTCCATTCCATCTACCCACAGGCAGAAATATAACAGTTTGTGAATAATAATTGTAAAAATTGCCAGGGATGGGAGAAAATTTGATAGTTATATAAACAAAAAATATTTTATGAAAGATGGGAAAACAAGGACCGAGTGAGTTAAAGAACTATAACTCACCCTCCTGAAACTTAGACGTGATCAGGCCTGTAACTATTATCTGTTGCTTCTTGGACTCTACAATAGCTCATTTAACTTATTTTTCCAACATTTCCGCACTACTGTCTCCTGTAATTTGTTACCATCATGTCCATTCTGGTGGTATCTAAAACTGTTTGAAAGCTTATGAATCCTAAGTAAATCACCCAGCATGAATCTTATTAGTCTATTAGACTTCATTTGAATACTTTAGTAATGCCTTCCATTCAACTTATCTCCCTAATTTTTCTTTTCCAAAGGTGGCATCTCTTTTGATTTTTTATAGTACTAATATTTCCCCATCAAAGTGTTTATAATAACTGCATTAATCAACTTGTTTGTCATATATGACATAGATTTTAAGCCCATAGTATCAGTGGTAATGCTTGGTTTATGGCTTTATTCCTAGAATCTAGCATAGTAATTTGCATGTAGTAGATTGATCACAGTAGAATAACACTAGTGAATTATCTCAAGTTTCCCACAAAGCAAGATGCTATTTTGTTACTACTTTATTAGGCAATATAATCTCATAGGGCAAGAGTGAGAAACAAAGGTAAAGAAAGAAGACATGATATCAATCTGGCTACTCAAGAAGTTATTAAAACTAGATGTGAGGACTATTCATTCAGAAAATCAAAGGAGAACAATTTATCTGTTACTTTCCTCCTTCTAATCGTTGTAGATTTGGCTCATGGAACATTTAATACCTCCTCTCTTCCAGGCTACACACAGGCGGATGTCAAGCAGGGTTTTGTGATTCAACAGGGAAGCTTTGGACTGAGGGCACAGATTGTGTAGAATGATGCATGGGGTAATACTTAAGGTGAAGGGCTTGTTCTGAATCTTCCTTCTTTTTCAGCCCCCTACCTTCCATTAGTTAACATAATTTGATCCAGATACCTTTAAAAATGTGCTATCTTATCTTTTACCCACTGATCTTTTAAAATGTTAATATCTCTTTTTTAAAATTTTCAAAAATTTTAAATCTTAACTTTATCTCCTTGCTTTCAGATTTGCCTCATCCTTTCTCACTTGGAATCCTGCAGTGATTCTCATTTGCTTTCAGTATAAGTCTGAGTCTCATTAAGATGGCTTTCAAGGCTTTGCATGACGTGGCCCATTTCATTTGGCCAGCTGCATCTGCCAGTGTACTCTAACACTGGCCGTACTGAATCGCTTGCAATTTCTTGTTAGCAAATGCTTCCTCCTACTTCTGGGCTGGCCCTATTGGTCCCTTTGTTTGAAACATCAGTCTTTTTTTGCAGAAAGTTCACTCCAGAACTCCTCACACCAGCCTTGGTGTTTGTGCCCTAGACCAGTGACTGTTTTGAGCTTTAGTATAAGAGAATCACCTAAAGGCTTTGTGAAAACACTCCTGGTGGGTTCCATACCACAGTCCCATTTCAGGTGTTTCTGACGTGTTTCTAAACTTGATTCTCAACAAGTCTTCAGGTAACGCTGGTGCTACTGGTTCAGGGCAGCATTTGGAGAAACCCAGCTCTGGAGAAAAAAAACCCTCTGCACTTTTGTCTGGTATAGCTTTACACAGTTCACACGGAAGTCATTTACTGGTTTCTTTCATTCAATCAGTGTATATTCATCAGGGGACAGAGGCAGTGTCTCACCCATCTTGATGACACATACTTTGTGCTGTGCCTGGCACAGGTAGGTGCTACATTAATGGAATGGAAAGAGGAAAAGGGGGGAAATATTTGAACACAGACTGGATGCTAGGGGAAACTAGCATAGAGGTCATCAGGATACTTGCCAGACCAAATTTCTTACAGTTCTGATGCAATCAATTGTTGTCCCATAGAGTTAGTATATTATAATAAACATAGTAAAGTCAATGGTGTGTACTAGCTACAAGTGTGACCGCTAACATTATTAGGTTTATATTAAGTCTTATTTTACTGTGTGATGTTGGTCATATTACTTAGCATCTCTCTAAAATTATTTTTACATTTATAAAATAAGAATAATAAAAAAGTTATCTAATAGAATTCCTTCATGTTTAACTCAGGTGGTACAAATGAATTGATTTTTTATAGTTTCCAGTGTATCATATAATGCTCAACAAACATTAATTAGCATTTTGTTATCTACTTTAAATCTTATTTACAAAATAGTAAGGTTTCAATAATTTAATAGACATGTAAACTAAAAAAATAACTTGCTTATCATCTTAGATATTTTTATTTTG
This sequence comes from Dolichotis patagonum, assembly GCA_004027295.1. NCBI lineage: Eukaryota > Metazoa > Chordata > Mammalia > Rodentia > Caviidae > Dolichotis > Dolichotis patagonum. The sequence continues at coordinate 29,252 of PVJX010022317.1, forward strand.
TTTATTTTAAGCTCTTGATGTTTTTGATGCAGGTGATTATTATCAAGATGAAATAATGAATTCAGAAACTGATTTTAATTTTTTTAAGACTGGTTGTACATTTTCTACTCAAAATTCATTTTTAGCATTCATATCACAAAGGAAAAAAAAATCTTAAAAACTGCAAATCCTGTAAAAGGATTTCCATTAAAATAATTTATAGTTTTATGTAAAAATATCAAAAGTCTTTACAATTAAGTAAGTATTCCTCTAAAGTACTGTTAACATATGCTGCTGCCAATTTCATGGTTAGAAAGTGGCTGTGGAATGAAAGAGTTCAGAAGTAAAATTATACAGACAAGGCCATTAGGTAAAACACAGCAGAGAGAGGCCCAATCTGTCAAGTAAGAATTTTTACACAACTGTCCTCAGAAATCTTTAGTAGACCATGAGTCTTTGTTCCAAAGACTGAAAGTATAAGAAATAGTTTTTAATCACTGTAAAAGTGTTGCTCCCTGTCTTTCTGTTCAAGTTATTATTCAATTGATCACTTATTTGTTCAATGTATATTTTATATTCGAGATTTTCACAATCATTTTTCTTGTGCCATTTCATTTAAATTTTATAACAGGCTGTGAAGAAAAAAAACTATAATTATCCCTCTCACAGAGTGAAAACCTATAAAGGTTAAAAGAGCTTTCCATAATCACATAGTAACTGGAAGACGGAGTGCTTCTAACTACAGATTCTGATAAGAGATAGGGATAAAGTTTCCAACTACAATATGACCATGTCCTGTCACATTACCTCTACAGAGCCACGGATGCCGTGAAAGACAAAGAGGGCTTTGGAAAAGGCCATCTGATGTGAGTACATACACTACCCCATGTGGAAATTGTGAATGTTTTCTTCTACTATTTAGTTTATTAGTTTAAAAGCATATGTACTTTAAGTAATTATGAGGCAAGTAATATATTATATTGGAATATAACATTTTTCCCATCTCATTTTTCACAGAAGTCATTGAACTCTAGATAATGTACTGTCTTTGCCCTCATGAGCACCATGCTTTGAGTTCTCTAATAATTTTAAGAGGAAATTTTTTTAACTTGTGTGTGGGATGTTAGGTGTTTGTACTGTAGCACTTTGAGCATTTGTGTCTAAATGTTACTGTGGGAATATTCCACAAAGCTGTATCTTTTTCTTATTTATCTTAGAATGATATATACATTATAATTGTGAATCTATAAAATGCGATTGCAAATTCCTCCTTCAATCATTTCTAACATTTGCTATTACCAAATTGCACTCCCAACAATAATCACTGAGTTCCTGTTCAAACACTTATTTTGTCTTGTTTTGTTTTACTAAGTCTATCAAGTAATCCTTGTATACTCCCAAAACTAATAACGATTGGTTAGCACACTAATATATTTTCCCCAAATAACAATT
>PVJX010022318.1:0-30735 GCA_004027295.1 Dolichotis patagonum
TTGACAATGATGCTAAACAGACCAGAGACTATCTTTCCTGGCTGGCTCAGCCCTTCATTGTGCTGCTTTTTCCTCCACCAGTTCCACACTGATAGTGTTAAGACTGTTTGAAAAAACCATTTCAGTATTGAGACCAAACCTCCAGAAAGAATTTTTTTACCACTGAGGGAATCTCTTCAGCCTGAATGAGGTGGAATTCCCAATTCCCTGCAATCGCAGACATGATGCTCATCACATTTTTCTTTTTCAATTCATTCTCCTTTGTCACCAAGTTCAGTTCAACAAATACTTACTGAGCTTGCCAAGTGCTCAGAAACATTATAATGAAGAACAAAACATCCCCCCAAACATGAGACAAAATGTACAATACATAAAATTTATCATTTTAACTATTTTTAGGTATATAAGTCAATGGTATTAAGTACATCTGCAGTGTTGCATCACCATCAACACCACTTCACATTCTTAAACAGAAACTCTGTACTCATTATCCAATAAGTCTCCCTTACCCTCTCACCTTCCAGGTCTTGGTACCCAACAATCTTCCTCTTGTCTTTATGAATTTCCCTATTCTGGTATGCCACACTAAAGGAATGATACAATATTTGTCCATCTGTGAGTAGTTTTTTTCACTTAACACGATATTTTCAAGGTTTATCCATGTTGCAGTATGTTTCAGAATTTCATTTCTTTTTAAGGTTGAAATACACACCACATTTTGTTTATCCACTCAGTGCCACCCATTTTTAAATGTATTAGCTAGCCAGAGACGTGTACTAATTTTTGCCTGCTGCCTTTGAGATCGCTGTGCAACATTTGTGTTTCTAGAACCATCCATTCTAACATACAGGATGTTCTGTCTTTACAGGAAAAACACGTTTTCTCAACCTCTTTATTCCATCATGGTGCTGGCACAAAATCTTAATAAGCATCTAGTTGAGAGCTAGTGAGTTATGATTGAAGGGTTTTCTCTAGGGTCTCTTGAAAAGACACTTTCTGAAGTATATCTCACTTAGTTGTACTCCCTGCCTCCATCTCCCACTGTTAAAGGCTAGTGGTAACTGCAGACACAGTTATTTGCTGAACTTCCTTCCTCAGCCCAGAGAAAGAATTTCTAAAAGAAATTCCTTGGTATCCATGGGAATTGGCTCCAGGATCCGCTGTGGATATGCAAATCCACAGAAGCTCAAATCTCTTATATAGGGTGGCATCCTATTATCATATAACCTGCATACATCCTCATGTCCACTTTATCTCTATGTTAATATCTAATATGATGTAAATGTCATATAAACATTAGCTATAGTATATTGTTTAGGGAATAAAGACAAGGGGAAATATCTGTACATGTGCAGTACAATCACTTATTTTTTAACATAATCTGAGGACATATGGAAGAGGACAACAGAAATTGAAACAATATGCTCTGTTCCTGGAGAGATAGAAAAAATCATAATGGCCATACTTCCAAAACTGATACACAAATTTAACATAATCCTGCTCAAAATACCAATAGCATTGCTTATAGAACTGGAGAAAAAGAATCCTAAAATTCTTAAACAATCAAAAGGGACCCAAAAATAACAAAATCAATCCAAAGCAGGAAGTGTCACAATATCAAATTTGAAGTCATATTACAAAGACACAATGTATCAAACAGCATGGAACAAAGAGCACAAAAACAGACGTGTAAATCAATGGGACAGAATAGAGAATACAGAAACAACCTCAGGGCACATTCAGCTACCTGATTTTAACAAAGGGGCCAAAAGCACAGACCGGAGGAAAAACAGTCTTTTTTAATAAGTGGTGCTAGGAAAACTGGCTACCCTCACACAGACACTGACTCTATATTCGTATCTCTCACAATACACTCAACTGAAATCAACATGGATTAGAGATCTAAGTGTTAAAATAGAAACCCTTAATCTGTTGAAAGATAAAATAAGTAAAATTCTTCAAGCACCCTATGCTTGCCCATGTGTGTAGGCAAGGACTTTCTATTATCAAGAAATCAAATAATAACAAATGCTAGTGAGGCTATGGGGTAAAAGGACACTTCTGCATTGTTGGTGTGAATATAAACCCTACTACCTACGTCACTGTGGAAATCAATACGGAGATTCCTCAAAAACCTAAAAATAGAAATTCTATTTGACCCAGTCACTCTACTTCTAGGTATCTTTCTGGAAGAGTTAAAGACATTACATTACATTACATTACATACATGTACATCCATGTTTACAGCAGCAAAGTTCATAACAGAAAAATCTTGAAAGTGACCTTTATTTCCATTAACAAGTGAGTACTAGATAAAATGTAATATTTATACACGGTGGAGTGCTTCTCTGCCATAAATAAGGACAAATGAATCATTTGTAGGAAAATGGATGCACCTTGAGATCACAATGTTAAATAAAATAATTAGACACACAAGGTTAAATGTTGCATAGTTTGGATTTAGCTGATAAATCCAAAAAATCAAATATTTATATGATAAATCCAAAATATAAATAAAAAGCAAAATAAAAGGTAGATAATAGAAAAATGGGAGAGAGACCATAAGATGGAAGTAGGGGCAAGGGGAGAGGAAGAGGATGTGTTATGTCCATGTATCAACTCAATAAGGAATGTAATCATTATGCACAGAAAACATGCACTAATAAAAAATTAAGATAAATAAGTTGAGCAAAAACATTTTTTTTCTTAATACAGCTTTCTCATCTGTGGTTGGTTGAAATTGTGGGGACCCTAGAAAGACAGCGGCATTGGTGTTTAAGTACAAATGATTCTGGACTAGGAGTCAAGAGACATGAATTTTAGCCCCAGCTTTGCCGTGAAACAACTGCATCAAGTCACAGATTTCTCCGACCTCAAGGAATCTGTGGCTGTTTCCTAAAATAAAATGCTGAGCAGGTCCTCTTCAGTTCTGAAGTTGTTTGATGCAAATTAGCATACAGCAGACAAAGCAATGTCTTGATGAGATGTTTCAGATGCACCTGGATAATGTCAAAAATGATTCTGAAAAATTCTTGTGATCTATAAAAACAGTACATTTACAGTGTCTTAAGCAATTCCCTTCTGTAATTTCTTTTATATTTCAACCTCTTGGAAAACTACCTCAGGTTTTTATTTCAGTGGCAAGGGAGATACCATTTCCAAACTACTTAGCTATTATCCTTGGAAAGCAGAAAGAAATGAACAGAAATAATGCTTGTCAAGTGAACCTGCTACTAAAAGAGAGAGGAAAAAGGATAACAAGTAAAATTTGGGGAAAAACTTGTTTTGGCTCTCTCACCAGGAAAGAATTATTTTGCAGTCATCTTTGGTAAGTACATGCTGCCACTACTGGTTCTTCTGTGGTTTTCAAAGCTTCTCTGAATGTATGAACAAAAATTTAAACCATTAAATATCTTTTTAGCATATCCAATGTTACTCAGCTATTTGCAGAAAGGACTGGTGAAATCTAAAAGAAGGAATCAAAACCCAGAGGGCTAACAATGCAAGGGCAAACTCCTAAAATACAAAACCTCTTACTGCTTTTCTTCACTGAGCTCTGCCTTAAGAATCGAAGGGCTCTGTGTAGTAATCCTGGAAGTTTTCTTGGTTTCTTCACTGGGGCATGGGCAAGGACTAAGGATGCCAGTCAAATGGTAAGCTTAAATGAACAGAAACCCTCTCGTTGAATGGGAGGGATTCATTCCTTGTGAAATAATAAACTAACCTATTATGAGCACACATTTGAATAGTAAAGTAATCTCTAAGAAACTGGCAAGCAGAATAACTATAAAGGTACAACTATGATATGGTAAAAATCCTAAGACATGATTCGAATGGCAAAAATTGATGAAGTATAAAATATTTCAAGTGTTGTTTCATTATTAATTTTGCATTACTCATCTAGCCAATTATCTAAAAGTTAATAAATAACACTAGTAGATCTACCACTACAAATAGGCCAATTCATATTCAACTTAACTTTCAAACCAAAATTATGAAAAGTGAATAAAAATAATTAAGACTATTAAGAAATACCTAACAGACTAAACATAAAGAATCCCTACACACATCAATCACTCTCCATCTTTCTCACTACCTTCCTTCTTCCACCCATAGCATATTCTATTACTCCTGAAATGCACCACTTTCCCCCTTTAAAACTGTATGCAATACTGACAGTGATGCGAAGGTGCGTGATCATAGACAAATATGAATCCTCTTACCAGCTTTTTCTTTTAATTTAAAAGAGAATAAAACAAAAGGGGGTAGTACAGAGCAGATCAGAACAGGACAACATAGGCAACACAGTACTTTACATTAAGTTAACTGGACATCAACAGTATCTAACACCATATCTCTTACTCTTACTAGCTTTGAGATCTCACACAAGCTACTCTCAGGTTCATCACTTTGACAATGAGAATAATACTAGACCTTATATTATAAAGTTTGCCGAACATTTAATATCATATTGCAAAGTGATTAGATTGCTTACCTCATAGTAATACCTCAATAAATGTTAGCTATTAGATTTTGAAATCTCATGATGACATTATAGAAAAAAGCATTGTGGCCAGATAACCCAGCATACACCTAACTGATTCTCAGAACTGGCTCTTAGTCTAAACCAGAATTTCTTGTAATGTAGCCAATGGTCTCACCAGCAATAAAAATCACTTCTGGTCTTTATTTTAAAATGTCCATTAGTGGGCCAAACCCAAGAGATAGGAACTCAATTTTAGGGCATAAGAATCTACATTTTAACAAGCTTCTGAGCAGACACACTCACATCTCATTTGGAAATAAGCAAGCCAGTAGTTGTCAAGTTTTGGAATCTACATCACCTAATAACTTGCTAGAAATGCATTTTTGGGTCCACATGACTTAGAAATCCTGGATCAAGTCAGCTCTTTGTGCTAGCAACAGATGGCAGAGTACACAAAAACCGCTGCATTAATCCGCACCTTCTCACCCACCCACAACCAGAGATCAAGGCATCAGAACCAGAAACCGGGGTCATCACATTCCATTATGTCTACTACTTGCCTGTAATATTCAGTCAACCAAGTAATTTCTTCTCTGTGTTGTCCTCTTTCCATCTCTACCTCAACTTCTATATTCCAAATCCTTTTTTGCCTGTTCCTTGACTTACATAGAGGCCTCCTCCCAAATTGTTTGGCTCCCAATTGTTCCTTTCAAATCATGTACCTGAATCTCAAATACTTCCAAATAGTACCTGAATTACAAACTTGACCATGTCGCTTTTCTTCTGGGCACCCTTCAGTGGCTTCCCACTGCTTCTAAGACTAAAGATCCTTAACGTGGCTTATGACTCTCTTCATACTCTCCCTCTGCCTGCTGTTCAAGTTCACTAATACCTGCCCGCTGCCTTCAATTTTTTGCCCAAACAACCCAAGCCACTTACAAGTTTCCCCTACAAATTATTTTCCACCCTAAACTAGCTCTGGTTGCTGTCTCTCCTGCACTCTCTATAGGGCCCTACTCTAGTGCTTAGTTCTAAATTTAACTTCTCTGTTTTTTGGGAATAAAATCCAAGCCCTTCTTAACCTTCTCCCATTTACATTCCACTCCGTAGTTCACAACACATTGCCACTGTCTTTGGCCGCCTCTGTTCTTAGGTCTGCTTCACTCTTTCATCGGCCTGTTCGTCTTTGCTGCTCCAAAACACTACAGAGTGCTATGGCACAAAAAGAGGCTAAAATCAACTTTTTAAACTATTTAATCCACCAACAACTAGCACTTACTGTATCACTGCTGAGACTGAGGGTGTGATCTGTGGTCAGGGCTTTTCTGTGCAGTCTTTCCAAGGAACTAGTCTGAATTCATTCCCACTCTTCTCAAATAACTAAATTAGGTAACACAAGACATTATATATTGGACATTTTGCAAAATAGTGAAATATTACAGCAAGCAAATCTTACCTGTATCAGCAGCAAGGTGTTTCTGTTGGATGTTGCTAAACTTGAAACTAACCCCTAGACAAAGCAGTTTGGCTAAATTCAAACTTATAATTTGTTTGTAAATCAAAGAACATCCCTAACATTTCCAAATATTTAAAAGTATTTACCCTTCTTTTTTCCTAACATTATTAGGGATGGGGCAGGGACTTAGCTCAGCAGCACAAGTACCTGTCTGGCAAGTGCAAGGTTGTAAATTCTATCACCGGTACCCCCCTTAAAAAAATTATTAGGAATGAAGTGTTCTTCTGATATAAATTCCTTACCTCAATCATCAGCATCAAAAAAGTAAGTAAATGATTCAGACAGAGATTACTATGTAATGCTACATGGTGGTACCTCAGTTCATGAATGTTTTTGTTTGGAAACAATTTGGTTCACAAACAGAAGCATTTTGGCCAAATTTTGTTTTTGTTTGCAAATTCTGCATCGCATGTTTAACATGACCACAGCCATCTTTTCCAGAATTGTGGAGCATACTATGTTTGTGAACCAAGGCACCACTATATCTTAGACACAATCTGAAGCCATTTTCTTTCTTGGAAAACAACAAGTTTACATATACTAAGTTCCATTTCATCATTGTTCACTAAGTATTATAAAATACCAAAAAATACCACATTCAGGTAATAAAAGCAAATTAACAGAACACTATAAAAAAAACAGAACGCTAGAAATACATTGGTGAGAAATAACCTGCTTACACATATTCAGTAATAAAATACAGAAAACACACACACACATATATATATACATATATATATCTCCTGATATATGTATAGTAAAATATGTGTGTAAAATGTGTGTGTGTGTGTGTGTGTGTGTGTATATATATATTATATATATATATCAGGAATTGGAAAGAAACACTCTTTTCTAATGACAACCAATGGCAAATTGGAACTGTGTTCCTTATTGTTTATTTGTTGTTATTCTGACCATTACGAAGAGGAAACCTTTGAAAAACACTGAGATTCACAAGTAATAGAATTCAAATTATGGACTGCTTTCTCTGTCCCATTTTTAACTTTCATTCTGATTTTCACAGGTGTTCATGACTAAGCGTTTGCCTTAGGTTTCAGAGAGGACTTTGGACTTGGATTTTCAGCAATTCTGGAACTGTTATGACACTGGTAACTTTTAGAAATCAATGAAACTCAATTTGCATAAAGAGATGCATGTGAGTCTTTTGCGGACCAGAGGCAGAATGATGTGTTTTTATCTAGATGTCCCATTAAGCCTCATGAGACTATAGGCTGGACTTTTGGAAGGTGACTAGATTGTAAAGGCACTCTAGCTGACGTACTGCTATTAACTAAGATCTCGTGGAAGAGGTGAATCACAGTGGATGTGTCCTGGATGGTTAAACCTCCCTTCCTGACTCCTCCTTGAGGTTGGCTGCTTCCTGCCTCCATGCCATGAGCAGTTGTCCTCTCATGGCATCCTGCCTTGGAGCCAGCCAATCACACAAGAACTAAGACTATTGAAATGGGAGCCAAAATAAACACCTCCTTTAAGTTGCAGTGTCAGGTACTGTGTCTCAGCAATGAGGAGAGTGACTAAGACAAAGATCATTTTTGAACATTTGTAAAATATAGAAAAGACCAGTGATCTGCTATTATTTTCTCGCTATTTGTATAACAATACTTCTCCAAGAGGTTAGAGGTGAGGTAGATTAAATACAGGACAAACTCGGCTCTGTCTTAAGACAAATAAAAATCCAACTTATTATTTCTTCGTTGGAAAAGTCACATTACCTAACTTAAGAATAAAACTCATAGCCAAAATTATTATGCAGAATTACAAATTTAAAGTGTATGCTAATGTAGGAAAGACTTTTTTTTTTTTTAATTATCACAATTCTGTCTCTTTACCCCCATGCCTCAGTAAGAGAAACAAAAGCTTGTCCGAAGAAATGGCTGATTCCAGGATTGACAAGGAAAGTGCAAAATGAGACCAAGGACATGCACCAGCAAAGAGGAAATACTTGAAAAAAAGATGGGGGATATCACAAGGATGCGGTAGTAGTGTTAGCACCAAAAATATAATCCATAAAGGTAGAATTTGATAAACTGGACTTCATCAAAAACAAAATCTGTTATTTGAAGGACACTGAAAGAAAAAGTTACAGACTAAGAAAATATCTGTAAAATAGTTCTCTGACAAAGAACTTGCAACCAGTATACATAAGGTAATCTTAAATGTAATATTAAAATGTAATCTATTAAAAAAATCCCATCTCAAAATGAACTAAAGATTTTGAAAAGATGCTTTACCAAAGAATGTATACAGATGGTAATAGGCATATGAAATTATGCTCATTGATCATTAGGAAAATGCAATTGAAATCACATATATGGCCAACTGATCTCTAATCCAAGTACAAAACCAATTCAGTGGAGAAGAGATAGTTTTTACAATATATCCATATGCAAAAGAAAAAAGAAAGGGAGGAAAAAAGAAAAGAATATACATAAAACATAAATAAGACAAAACAAAAATTTAAAAAACTTGACTTCTACCACATACAATAAAAACAGATCTGAGTGTAAAATCTAAAACAATTAAATTTATAACAGAAAATATAAAAGAATTCTTTTTAACCTTGAGTTAGGCAAAAATTTCTTAGACACAAATAGTAAAAACCACAATGAAATACCATTACACACACATAAGAATTGCTTAAATTACAAACACAGACCACACAAAATATTGGCAAGGATGTAAGACAACTGGAACTCTCATGTACTGTTGGTGAGAAAGAAAAATGTTACAGACTTTTTGGAAAACTTGGTTTATACAGTTCAGCAACACCTACCGTATGTGCCAGCATTCTTACTTCTAGTCTGTCACTCAAGAGAAATGAAAATTTTTTTGTACAAAACTTTCAGCAAATGTTTACATTATCTTTTTGTCATTAAAAACTGAAAATAAATGCTCTTGGGTTGTCACATATAATACCAAAATGCCATACACTCCTGCAACAGTACACTACTCATCAATAAAAGGCAGCAAAGTACTGCTATGTGCAACAATATGAATGCCTCTCAAACATATTACGCCAAAAGAAAGAAATCAAAAGGCATATAACTTAGTGGCTTTCCCAGGACTGTGCAAGTTGAGGGAAAAGGTAAATATTGGCAAATGGATAGTGAATTTCTTTCTGAAAAGAGTGCAATGTCTTAAAATGGACTGTGTTGATAATATCACAATTTGGTGAATGTATACCAAAAGTTTTGAATTGTAGACTTTAAAAGGATAAATGTAATAATATGTAGATTTTATCTCAATAAAGGTGTTTGTTTTTTAAGGTTATATACTTTGTTTTAATAAATTACTCACATAAATTACCTACCTCTTCCTGCCAGACCCCTACCTTCGAAAAGCATATTCAACTACTGAATTCATCAATGGACAAGTCCACTCATGCATATAATGCCTTTGCCATCCAATCATCTCCCAAAAGCCACACCTCTGAATACATGAGGCTCTGGGGAGATATTCTGCACAACAAGGCAACTTCCTAGGGGTAACAGGACTCTTTGTATCTTCATCATACATATTTGTCAAAACTTACAGAACTAAGCTAGGTGCAGTGGCCCAGCTTGTAATTCCAGCTGAAGCAGGAGGACCCCAAGTTAAAGGTCAGCCTGAGAAATTTCATGAAACTCTGTCCGAAATTAAAGTAAAAAGACCTGGTCTTACAGCTCAATGGTAGAGCACTTGCCTTGCATATATGCAAGGACCTATGTTCAATCCCCAGCACTGAAACAAACCAAAAAACAAAACCAAAAAAAAAGGAAAGAAAAGTACAGAAAAAGAGAAAAGAAGATAGGAAGGAGGTGAGGAGGAAGAGAGAAAGAGAGAAGAAGGGAGGTCATTGAACTGAATGAACAGTATGATTTTTACTGTATATATCAACAAACCTGACATTAAAAAATAAGCCACATATATTTTCCTTCTGAAAAAGTCTTTAGTTTTATGAATTTTAATTCATATATTGGATTGATATGATTGGGGACTTTCCTCAGTTACCTTATTGGTCAGTAACGGGATGTCACTGTCATAATATTGGACTTCCAAATATTTAGTTTGTCATTGCATTCTTATAACTAAAGTGGTTTCATTAGTACTCCTTAAATTTTTTGAATACATATAAAATAATGTAGTAAAATACATTTCTAGTCACAATTACAGAGCTATTATCTAGATCTGATTCTACTTATTATGGTTTTATGACTATGATAAATTCAGTTTACATATACTTATTAAGCTACCAGTGACTTTTACATTCTTGAAAAGTACATCCAGAGGGAAGTGTAATTGCCTAGTTAAGAAGACTTACAAAATCAAATTATTTCAATTTTGGATAGATTGTAAAAGTATGTTAGGCTCCTCTAAGGAGGCACAATTCTTTTATATAAAAATGATATCAACCATGCAAAAAATTTGCAAGAATAAGAATATATAATGAACATTTCCAGTTACTGACCCTTACTGTCTTCTGAGCTGCCTAACTGGTCCCACTGATCTATGTTTTTCCTTTGCTAATACTACTCAGGCTGGATTAATGTACTTTTCCAGTAAACTCCTGAAGTTTGAGCCTTCCAAATTACTTCTTCTTTTTGAAAGTTGCTTTTACTATTCTAGTTTCATTATTTTCCTATTTAAATTTTTGAGTCAACTTGTCAACATCTACATGAAGTCCACCTGGGACTTTGAATGGGAATGCACTGAATCTATAGATGCGCTTAGAACTTACATCTAACATCTTAACACATGGCCTCTTGCCAGGCAAGGAGACAATATAACTCTCCATTTATGTAGGTATTACATTTTTTTTTCCAAAGGAAAATTTAGATTTTATTTCAGGCATCTTTCATTTCATTCTTACCTATCCTCAAACTCAAGTTTTGACACATAAAAGAATGTGTTTAAAACATGGTTAAAAGTAATATTTACATTTTTAAGCTTTTAGTTACTGACATAATGATAGCTATCTGTACCTAAAAGTTTTCACTTAAAAATGACTCAATATCTTGGCTAAGTCCCTTGATTATATGTGAATAAGCTAAATATAGTATGCCTATGCTTTTTATTAGGCAGGGATAATTATTTGCACATCAGGAAAAATTCATGAGAACATAAAATTTCAAAAGCCCCATTCCCTTCTTGGATCAGAAACTGCATGTGTTCATTTCATTCACAAGGTTTTCTGATCAAAACAAATTGTATGCATGGATAATTTAACCCTAACATGAGTGGTAAAGTCTAAACATACCCCTTGAAGCCAATAGCAGAGGCAAAGGCCAGCATTACTATAAGGAGAATCCATTAGCCAAAAGGAAAACACGACCACATTCAAAGACTATGATTATAACAGTAATTGGTAAACTGAATATTTTCCCCAAAGTTCTTTTGTTCTCAATGGCACAGAAGCCATTCTCAGGCGATGACACACTGTCCCTGTTATGATCAGCAGTAGAGAACTGGTGCACACAAAGGATCAAAAGCTGTGATGAAAGGGTCTGTAATTAATAATAATTGCTTCCCAAGTGTCTATTTTACATCAAGGTTCTACTTCATAAGGGACACATTCATGTTCACTGGATAGGCTTAGTATTTTCACTGCGGGTGGTCTTTTCAGGGAAAGCTATTCAAAAGCGCTGCACGGAACCAGCAAAACACTCATTAATAAGAATGATGTTAGAGAATTATAGAGACAAAGCACACCTTGCCAATGGCAACATTTCACAATGCCCTGCAATAAAACAAAAGCAGCCCATGCACATTTTGAAGCCTGTGGGTTAAAGCCTCCACCTAAAGACAATGCAACATAGTTTCTTATGTTATTCAAGGTTTTTGTTTTTTAATGTGTGCATTTTCAGATGTGGTGACTAAAATGGGGATGATGCTTTGTGCTATTTAACTTGGTAAAACTGGTTATATACTTATACTATTGTTCTGTAAGTAACTTTAAATACAAGAGAAAAACTTTACTAATGTTTTTCAATGCAGTTAAATGCATTATGTAGAAATAAGGAAATGTAAACAAATATTCCAATACTTTTATGCTTGCATTAGAAAATCATTCATTTTCATTTTCCTTGGAAAGTGGGGGATAAATACAATTAATGCAATGTAATTTTTAAACTGCTGGTAATCACTTAGTATGAATCATGATTGCAGTTTGACCACAGCATAGCCTCATTCTTCACCCTCCCTATACAGTAGCTATAATCTCTGAAATATAAATTTTCAGTTTCACCCTGTAAAATTGAACTGGCCTTTGTCACTTGCTTTAACCAGGAGAATGCACCAAATATGTATTATGCCAACAGAGACTAGATCTCAAAAGGCTACGCACAGCTTGAACGACCCCCCAACACATGCGCGCGCGCGCGCACACACACACACACACACACACACACAGTGAAAGCAAGCCCAAGCAGGCCTACTGAATGATGAGAACCACATAAAGGAGCATCATTCTAGCTATTAGTCAGCCAGCCACCTACCTTCTCCCCAAACCGCAGACACATGAGTGAAAAGGAGGTATCACAAACCAGGCCAGGCCAGATCTGAAGAGCCACAGTGCCAGCCCATCAACTCATGAGCAAAGTTAACATATGGCTGTAATTTGGGGATGATTTATTACATAGCACGAGGTAACTACCCTTTAAAGTTGTTTTGTGGGATTCATCCTATAACTTTCCTTTTTTCTTTGCCTGGTATTTTAACAATTACCAATACTCCTATATTCTATGACTTCTGATTAATCAATACACCACACTCATTTGTACCTTCCATTACCAGTCATTTAATCCATCACTTCTATACTGACGTAGATCTTGTTATGGCTGGGTCTGTTCCCCTAAAACAGGTGGGACTTTTTCAAAGGTGGCTGGATCTAGAGTGTGTGATGCTGGGATTGATTCATGGTGCAATGCTAGGATCAAGGGCGCTAAGATTAAGGATGTGAGTGCTACCTGCCCCAAGTAACTTGGGTAAGATACAAGGGATAGAAAGAGCTATGGCTGTCTCTTGTTGCGTTGCTATCTTCTGCCCACCATGAATTGTTTCTCCTCTGCAATGTCTGTCTGCCATAACACTCCACCTTGGAGCCAACCAGTTATTAACCAAAACCTCTACAAGCTGAGCTAAATAACCCTTTCCTCCCTTAACTTGTGGGTGTTGGGTATTTTTGTCTCAGCAATGAGAAAAGTAACTAAAACAGATCTCAAAGCTGTTACTATTCTCTATTATTTTTTCCACTACACCAGTATGGATCTTTATCATTGTGTTCCAAAATATCTTCATTCTTTTTTATGTATTATTTAATCATTACAGTAATTTTCTTACTAAATTAAAATCAATTTTTTTACTAAAATACACATAAGGACATACCATGCCAAAAATGTAAGTATACTACTTTAATAGCTCCCAGTTTCCTACAGAATATTCAGAACAGCTTAGCACAGGATTCAAGACACTCCATTATTCCCATCTCAGTTTTTCCCTCTGAAATGTTTCCAACCGCACGCAGCACTTACATCAAACTAGAATTGCTACTCAGCCCATGCTCCTTCACGTCACTGTGCTGTGAAATGGTTTAGCCTTCTTCCCTACCTCCTGACTTCCAACTAATTCAACTACCAATAACTCCGCTCCAATAGACATGCAGCCCTGTCACTTTCTTCCTCTTAGTGCCTTGAATGCTTTCTCCTTTCCCCTTGATACCGCCAACATGTCTCCATTATTGTATGGTAACTTTTCATTACAGTTCAATCTTTTCCTTGGCATGGGGGAAGTATGCAAGTTCTTAGACAGCAGGATGTGTAAATCTCTGTGCTAAATGTATCTGTTTCGGAGCCTGCAGTCTCAGACAAAAGAGGAACTGCTCAAAGGGAGCTTAATTTTCTGACCAACAGTCAAGTCCAGATGTGAGGCAAATAAATACTTTTAATCTGTAATCAAAATAAGAACCTATGAACAATGGTGAGTTGGTTTTTGATTCCTTCAAAATTCTAAACTCAAATATCACAATACAGCATCACTTACTTCGCTCTTACTCAGGAAACTGAAAAGTACAACTATGTTAAATTCAATTAGAATCAGGCCCCAGAAATGGTATAATGCCCTTTCTATTCTCAACCTTCTCTATCTGGCATAATTGGCAGAATCAGATAGATGAAAGATGTTTCTGAATACAGTAAAATTTAGAAAAACAGTTCTTTGTAACGCAAAACTTTTTTTTTCATTCTGCTGCAAGGAGATGAAAGAAAAATAATACTTTACTGTCAAGATTCAGGTACTCGTGCAATAGCTACTTACAGACACAAATTATTATAATCAGAAGAGAGTTCTGCAATTACTTAGACAGTGCCTCTAAAAAGAAAGAGAACCCTTGGCAACACTGTGTGATTTTTGGGGGGGTCTCGCTTTCCTTAACTGGAAACTGAATACTGAGATGATCTTAGCACTGAACTTGAATGAGCTTATTAAACATTAGTTTATTGAAACTGGTGTTCACAACAATAAACATAAGGGAATGCAAAATTTTTGAATCAAAAAGTTAAGCATTAAATTATATAATATACTCATGAGGATAACAAGAGACACTAATATGACTTTGAAAGATTTTAAACAAAAGTGAGAGAGTATTCTCATGGCTATTGATGGGGAACTTCAATTAATAGGAACATTCTACCCTTATCATATAGTCCAGTTAATCAAGGTACTATTACCAGTATTTTTTCAAAACCAGTCTTATAAAGAGTAAAATAATAAAAGCTTTGCAGATGAGCTGTGGGGCCTTGTACAAGTTACCTAACCTCCATTCCATTATGTGAAAAATTGATATAATAATTTCTGCCTCAGGATGTTGTAAAGATTGAATGAGATAATGTCCACGCAGTGACTAGAATAGAGAAGATACTAAGTAAATGTTAATTTCCCCTTCTCTGCTATTCCCCAGAAAGTTCAATAGAGCGTTATTAATTCATAATGGGAAGTTACCTCTCATCTGATTAATGTATTGGATTTAGAGTTGGTTTTTCATCATTCAACACTCTTTCATAATGATGAAATGTTTTATTTTCTCAGATAACACTTGCTTCAAAGTCACTCACACACTCTGGTTACTAAATGGCACGATGATACCATTTATTATTCACAAAAACAAATCTGACACAGTTTTGCTTTAAATTATATATTGGCATATGAAGTAAAGTCCAGGCATATCTGATAATACCGTTGTTCAGTGGCAGTACCATAGAGAATAGAAGCCTTTACTCTGTCTAATCATTCCAGTCCTAGGTAGTTACCTTATTTTAGGAAGGGAAGACTGTTATCATTTCTTAAACAATGTTTCTAGCCTAAATGCCACCCTCTTTGCATGTATTTAAACAAAACTAACCTTTTAAAAGATCTTTATTAGATTCAAGGAACATACTTGAAACATTCCATTGCATCAAATGCTGGTTCATTTAATATAATCATACTTTTAGTCTCGGTCCATTGGACCAAGCAAAGTAGGAGAGACCATAAACTAGTATCAGAGTTCCCTGCTGAAGTGATGTTGAGAAACAAGTTCTGCTATAGGTGCTGAAATGAGCCCAGACTAGCAGATCAAAAGCCGCATTGAATAAAACAATAACAGCGTGTAAAAGTCTCTGTGACCTTTAGTGGTAGAGGAAATGCAAGATCATAGACCAAGGGGGCATGCAGTGCTTCTTCTCCAAGTTAGGTGGAAATTCCCTCCCAGGAAAGTCACATGCAACACAAAGTGGGGAGGACCAAAGGCTCCCATCTCCTGCCTGGAGTTCAGAGGCAAAGTGTGGAATCTGAGACAGACACATGATTGGAACAGACAAGATCTTTATTTTAATGTGACTGGCACAATGGATAGGACACAAGATGTATCTGAAGACAGAGTTGAAGAGCAGCATTCATCTCTCAACAGTACTGAACACGAAGTCCAAGGTTAGTAGGACCAGTGAATAAGATCCCCCAAGATCCCCTAGCAGATCCCCCAAGCAATCGGATGCAGTCTCTGAAGCCTCACCTCCTTCAGTGTCATTTCTCTCTAATATATCTCAGAGAATCAGCCTGAAGATAAGAGCACTCATTGAAAGCTAACTATGTGTCCCTGTTCTAAGCAGTGAGAAATCAAAGAAAAGAAGACAACTGTCTCTGCCTGAAGAAACTCGAAGTCTAGTAGAAGAGGTAAAAAGTAATGAATGCATGAAATGTGATCATTGCAGTGCTGCAGGTAGTCACCATGTGCAGTTAAGAACAGGGAAGCCCAACTCACCTAGATCTGGAAGAGTCAGGGAAATCTTCTCAACTATATTCATTGAATTAAGTCACAGAAACTACTGCAGCAGTCCCCCATCTTCCTTTCCTTGGAGAGAACATTTCTTTGACTTTCTTATTTTTAAACACTTAAGGACGTTCTTCCTACTCTTTACTTAACACCTTCTAAATTCTTGCACAGCCCAGGCTACTGGTGATGTGCACCACCAACAAATCAGTTGTGCCTCTGGGCTACCATGCTGTCAGAACACCACACAAGAGAAAAGGCAGTTGGCAATCTGAGTAAATGGTTACTGTTCAACTACCAAGCTTTTTTCTACACAAAATTTATATGTGCTCAAATCAGCATAACTAATAACCATAAATCATCAGACACTTCCTGCTTATAGCAAACCGCACAATTTGACAACATGGTGCATCAGTGAATTAAATGACCTCATTTCAGTCTTACAGTTTTCCTAGGAGGCAGTATTTATTGCCTCCACTATACCAATGACAAAAGTGAAATTCAGAAAGTTAATTAATTTTATCAAGGTTATATGACTAGAAAGTGATAGGGTCAGAATTCAATTTGTGTTTTGTCTGCAAAGCCTGTTGAAGCCTAAACCCTTGGCTTTTACCCTAGTCTGTCTCTCTGTCTGTCTGTCTGTCTGTCTCTCTGTGCGCGTGTATGTGATATGACAGGTACTCTTACACAACCTGTAGCACACATGGCTAAACGAAATTGGTAAGGTGAGATAGAGAAATGCCTACCAGGGTTCCACACAGTTCCATGCATCAAGGATTACAAACTCTTCACATTATCACTAATGGTTGTTATAAATATAACTTGCCCCACACACCAAGGGAAAAATAAATTCTTCTGAGGATACATAGAGGATCTTCAAAGAAAAAATATTTTATGCAAAAAGCTGATGATTATCAGTTGATAATGAATGCAGCAGTATTTTTTAATCTCTCATCATGTGAATCATTAAGGTCATGGAGCAGTCCTAATAACATACAGAGAGAGCACCTATGAAATTATCCATCAAGGCAATAATGAAAACAATGACTTTAAAATCTGTGATAAACAAAAATAAAAGAGCAAAACTTCAAATAATTTCATATTATAAAAACCACATAGAAAGCAGAAAAGTAGCATGGGTCAAATGAGAAAACTCCTTCTGAAAAAGTCTATTGTCCTCCAAGTCACTAAATCTACCGATGGTAGAAACAGCGAAAGATATCTTATGCAGAAGGAAAATGCAAGCACATTCTCAAGTGATTAGAATAAGTGAGTCTAAGAGTTCATAAGTGACTTAAAAGCTCCATATAGGTGTTAGGTAATGAGAGCAGAGACCAAAAATATTCTTAGAGGGTAAGCTTGCAAGTCAGCAGTATACAGACATTGTCAAGAGCAGCACCATTGCGTATTTTAATGCCTTTGTGGCTAATGATAAAACTGACAGGCCAAGTGGATATATGGAAGTTGGAACATAATTTCTACTTTCCTGGGAGCAGCATTTTTTAAGGTGATTGGGAGGGTTTTGCTCCTCATCAGACCTTTATTAACCCATTGTCGTATCTCTAAATTTTATTATTGCTGTCAGGGTAACAGATTATACTCATCATTTCAGGTCATAAAATATAACAGCTAAGTCAGGTAACTGAAACCAAAATTAAGATCAAGGGATGGCATGTTCCTTTTTCTTCCCAGAGGCTCTGCTTTTTCCCCTGTAAAATAGATACTATCGCCAGGGCTGTCATGTAAAGGAAAAGACACTTGTATATTCCCTAATTGCAATTAAAATCTTGTAACATTCATATAACCTTAGAATCATGTCAGTCCCAGGGTGAGTACCCAATAAACATGGACTATTGTACCTTTGCCATGGAAGGAGTCCTATCATCGAGGATCACTAGATGCAAAATATTATAAGCTACTGTCCTTTGGAGAGTTTGCTTTATTTTTTAAAGAAATATGGCACAGATTTGGCCACATCAGTACTCAAATAGTCAAGACCTGATATGGATCCTATTTAGCATACTCTGATTGCAACACCAAGCACATTATAAATGTGGAGTGCTTGATGAGTACTATTTGGTACTCATGGTAAAGTCCATGCTAGTACTAAAAGAGGTAACTTCTTTCAATTCCTTCTAAATAGAGACAATAAAAGAAACAAGGAATATTTAATATCTACCTATTTATTAAAAAAATCTATCCAGACTGTGATATCCATACTTGGTCAGAGCAACAAATATTTCTGCATCTTCACACGTCTAAATTTCAGCAAGTGGCCTGTGTAGTACAGACCTCAAAAGCACTAAATAATAGTATTTGATTCTGCTTGTAATGCATGACCTGTAACCACCTTACCTACAGGAGAACTATGTATCAAAAAGAATTATCGTGGCACCAAATGAGACGCCTGTAAAATTGCATGGTAATACTACACTGTTTCGGCTACCTCTGGGAGATATATGAGTCAAAAGCATGTAACCATGAGTAAGTGAATTGAGTATGGTCTTGTAGAAATAGAGAAACTGATGGAAGATAAAGTTGGCTTATTTGAACTGAAAGACTTCTGTACCTCAAGGGTTAATAATACTAAGTTTTCATCCAAAAATTAAGACTGTATAATAACTCTGCTGTGAGAAAACTTTTAAATGTGAGAACATTTTAAAATACTGATGGGGCAAGGTTTGGTAAGTTTACATCCCTTACATATCTTCCTATTATATAGCAGCCATCCCTCAATGATAAGTAAAGCAAAATAAATACTGTATTCTTGCAGAGGAATTGAGACAGGAGATTAGGGTATGGCAAAGTATCTGAGCATATGGTGTGACCTGCCAATCACAGAGAACCAATATATAAAATAGTACCCAAGCCCTGTACCTGTGACCAATCAGAAAATGGTTATCTTTCATTCTTCTGGTGCAAAATCAAGCAAGTTTTTTGTTGGTTTGTTTTTCACACAACTGCTTAGATTGACATCAGCCTGAAGAATAAAGGATGCTAAGACTTCCACCAATAATTTCTAGCCATTGTGAGCTCTCTCAGCAGCCTCTTTCACTCTGCAAAGCATACTTCTTTACCACCTTTAACAAATGTGAAACCTCACTATCTTTTTCACATATCTTATCCAATTCTTTGTTCAGGAGAGAACTGGAAAGAATCCCTAAAAAGTGACTATGGTTCTCAGAACCTAGACACATATTTCTTGGTGAGCCAGTCAAGAGGTAAGCAGTTTCATACTGTTTTGAGTTACAAAAATTCATGAAAGCTGGGAACTCCCCTTGAAGTGCTCTCGTGTCTCTCTATCTGCTCCTCTGCTCCTATGAGCTGAATTGAACTGAGCTGACCCACACTGCACCACTCTGCACCCCTTTGCACACTTCTCTTCCCTTTCACACTGCTCCCACAAAAACTCTCCCCCAACTGCCCTGCCCACCAGCAATGAGCTGACGTCAGGCAGGCTCATACCAGGGCCAACGATATGTGTGGGGCTGTACCTCAGGGATACATTCTCAGCAGTGACCCATGGGATACCATTGTATCCACTGTCACATGGGTCAGGGGTTACCAGAGAGCCTGTTATTAAGCTAGTCAAGGAACAGACCATTCAGGTTCCATGTATGTGACATAGAATATAATATGCCTTTTTGGCCTCACATTTTTGTTTTTCTTGATGCTTTGTTCAGTTTTCTCATATTTTGGAAGAAATAGCTATTGGTAACTTGGTCTCCTGTTTGTGTAGCCACCTACCTCAGCATGTATGTTTTGTGCTTAAAGTCTCATCTTTGTTTTTCCCCTAGATGGTCTTTTATCTCCGGGTATCCTTAATGAGTTGCTTTCTCAGGCCACTGTTTCTTAAGACCTCAGGGTGCCAACCCAGGCCTTTCTGCCATGTTTGTCAGCCATTTTGATTCATCATGTGAGTCAGTCACGTGGTTTAGCCATCTTTGTCTGCATTTTTTTTTTCTTTTTCAGCTGATCTCACAGACACCAAGTCTCACTCTCATAGATCACAGCCAAAGCCTCTGATTTCAAGGAACATATGTGCTGCCTCCTCTCTTCTCTTCTAAATCTATTTAGATCCTCTCTCTGCTTCTTCTAAGAGAAATTCAGGTAATTTAGAAAGATGTCCCTTAGAGTCTGGGCGGAAAATAGAGAAGAGCTCACTCGACTGGCTGTCAGTATTCAAAAGTAGAGCTAAAGTCATTAAATAACAAACCTTATCCTGGTACTCAGAACTAGCTAAAGTTTTCTTTTCCTCTCAAACACTGAAAAAGACATTTCTAACTCTACTGCTTTAAACAAAGATATTACCAAAAATGTTTTATTATTGGGATAAATGGGAGGGATACTGCTTTCAAGTGGATAGATGGAGTTCCAGGAGCTCCACCCTGGTCTTTAAAAAGTTATAGTGGGTTGGAAACTATGGAGAGGTCTAAGGAAAAAGCGCCGGTGTTGCCCATTTCTTCTAGAGACACTTGGTATTTCAATCTGAATCTCAGGAAGGACAGCCAGGGGGCTTAATGGGTCTCCATCCTTCTTCAGGGGATGCCCTCAGAAAAGTTAGTCTTCTCTTTCTCTCCATAGGTTCCACAATGCACCATGGGAAACACCCTGCAGACCCCAGCGACTTCGCTATTAGGCTATATCCTTAAAAACTGGAAATAACTTGATGCTAACAATCTCAAAAAAGAACAACTTATCTTCTATTGCAATACTGTTTGGGTTCAGTATAACCTAGGTAATGGCAAGAAGTGAGTACAGAATAACAATCTAAATTACAAAACTGTTTCTCGAATACATCTCTTATGCAAAGCCAAGGTGTGAAATACCTTATTTTCAGCTTTTATGGCTCTGTCCCTAAAGGCCCAAGAACTATGACACTTACAGGAGCCACCACTGAAGAGGAAACTGGTATCATTGATGACCCTTGTCTTCAGAAGGTCACCTGTCCCTTACAGGAATACAGGTTTCTCCCACCTGTTTAAATGATAACAACCACAATGGGAGTTCTCCTCAAACTCTTTCTTATAAACCTCTGGCCAGTCAATCAGTCCCATTGTCTTCAAGTGACTCAGAAACTCCATCAGATGACAGCTCCCCAGAGAGACCCAGAATTCCCCATCCCCCTTCTCATGTTCCTCAGATAGGTTTTTGTCCTGCAGGGCCTACTAAAGAGTGGAGTTTCTTAGTTTTCCAACTCACAGCTCATCCTGCCACTAAGACAAGTCCCAAAAGTAGAGCAGACTACTCAATTCGAGGCTCCTTTTTCAGTAGCAGATATCCAACAATGCAAAGAACTGTTAGGCTAGTTTTCAAAAGATCCTGATAGGTTTGGAGATGAGTTTCCAATTTTGACCCTTGATTTTCACCTATCATGGTTAAATATCCAATTTGTTTTGGCCACTTGCTATACCTCAGGTGAAAAACAAAGAATCCTAGAAGAGGCAATGAACTATGAAGATGAACAATAGGATGCATTAAGAAAAGGGAATCAGCCCACAGCCAAAAAAGAAAGTTGACTTTATGTCCAAGCTTACTGCAAATTACATATAACAATATAGTTCTTAAATAGTGCAAAATGAACCTCCACCTACAATTTTGGCCCTGTGGTTTTTATATTTGTGTAGTTGTTAAAATAAGATGCAAAGCTGGCTCAGCCATCACACAGCAGAAAACATGCCACTGAGTGAGAGGAAAATGACCAAACAAACATAGCAGAGAAGAGACTGATGGCTTGCAAGGGATTTTACTAGAATGGTAAGGACTTTGGTAGTCTTGATTGCTGGAGCTATTCCTAAATGAACACTTCCTTATTACAAAAGAACATCCTGTGTGTAATCTAAGAAAACTGTACAATCCTAGTAGAGTCAATTCTAAAGTATGAAGCTGACAAGGCCTTTTGAAAAACCAAGAACTATTTGCAAAGAATTATCCCTCTGACTGGAGCAAATTCCAGGCCGTTGACTCACTTCTTCCACCACCTCCACGGGGGCTTCTCTGCTCTTAGCAAATGCAGGGCGAACCAGCTCGGGAGCATCACATAGAGAACAGTAATGTGCTGAGAAAGTTTGCTGCCAAGTGAAAAGGTACTCAATCAATAGAAAAGCAATAAGGCCTTTTTGTTTATAGTTTAAGTCAGTTTTTAAATGTCAATTTTTAATTTTTAATGTCAATGAAAAGTCAACTTTTAAGACATATCTGAAGCACAAACAAATGCAAGAAGTACTTCTGGGAATTTGAAAAAGCACGAATCCTTTTTAAGGCAAGTATGTACCTCTTAAATGCAAAGTACCAAATTCATGATTTTATCTTGTAGGAAAGACTAAAGAGCAAAGTGAGAATATCTTCAAATGAAACTCTTACCCTTTATCCAGGAGGGTGGCAATTGTATTTAACTAATTTTCAAACCCTTTCGCTTTTGTTAAATTCTGTTAAGCCAACTGGATTTTTCTACTTGCTAAACTTCAACCACAATTTTAAAACACTAAGGAATCTGTAGAAAGTAGAAATGACATATCAGTGAGTCTCTGCAGTACGTTATCATTTCTAGCACCATTTGAAAAATGTTACTAAGATTGATAAAGAAATAAAGAGTAAAGACTTCACTTTGAATAGAATTGGAGGAAAATTAAAAATAATCTTTATTCAGGGAATTTGCCCAAAATGTGGGTTAATGCCCATTTCCCCCAGTACTTGGTTATTACCTTGAACAAGTTACTTAATTTCTCTTTCTCTCTTCACCCTTAAATCTGAACTTTATAATCACATCTGCATTTTTAAATAATGAGAAAATAGGTTAAGCACTTAGCATCTTGCCTTTCATATGTTATCACCAAATAAATGTTAGCTAGTGTTATGATTTGGCTATTGTCAAAGAACATTACACAATAATGGAAATGGCATTGGGATGGATACAGTATGTTCTGTTCCAAATAAAGGTCAGAAGACTGTAAGTTTCAAACATAGGACTAAGAAAAATACATAATTTTTAATACCACTTAAAACTATATTTCAAGGGGCTGGGGATATAGCTCAGTGGCACAAGCGCCTGCCTGGCAAGCATGAGGTCATCAGTTCAATCCCCAGACCAAAAAAAAAGAAAGAAAAGATTTCAAATTAAGGCAATAATGTGTACTTTTAAATTCCCTGTAAAACCTTAAATATTAAATGAATAAAGTAAACATCAATGTTATTTTTTTTGATACCCAAAATATTACCAAATTTTATATTCTGCATTTTCTCTAATAAATTTTCTGAAACTAGCACAGGAAAATAGAAAATGAGCACAAAATAAAATTCACAACTTTAAATTATCAAGGAAGAAGTAAACAAGCATCTACAGAAACAATCAGGGATTTTTTCCATATAATTCTAAACATTAAATATTTTAGGTTTTATGGGCTACATAAAGTCTCTGTCACTGCCTCCTCTTCTCTCCTCGAACTTTTTCTCGTCCTTTAAGGGTAAATGTGAAAATTGTGTTAATGTGAAAACCATTCCTAGCTCTATGTTCAAACAGAAAACAAGCAAGGCAGGATTTGCTAAGGAATAAAACCAAAGAGCAGAAACCAAATACTGCCTGCAACCTATTTTTTGTAAATAAAGTTTTATTGAAACACAGCCAAGCCCATTCATCTATAAATTGTCTGTGGCTGTATTTCCGCCCCAAAGACAGAAAAAAATCCTTTTACAGTGGAATTTCTATGGGCCACAAAACCAGTAATGTTTATTATCTGGCTCTTTACAGGAAAATGCCGTTTTTCTATTCTGCAGTAATGAGAAGAGTTCATTAATATCACTTTTTTCTATCCCTCTCTATTACAGGAAGAACCAGAGCAAACAGTCCAAGTTTGCTTCACTGAGAGTTATTTTTCTTACCAATGTTAAAAACCATAAAAGTTAACTTTATATGGGGCATCAGTGTTAGGTAAAAAAACATTCAGATATCCATTTGTTCCTTAAAATGACTGGCATGCATTTTCAGTTTTTCTAACTACAGCAAGTGAGAAATACTGCGTTTTGTGAAGTGTTGAAAGAAAGCAATACAAGCTGAAATAGCTGATCTAAAATCCCAGAACAGGACATACAACATAAACCTAGGCAGAAGACAAACCTTTTTTGCAGCATATGAATGTTGGATGAGCATCACGCAATAGAACCCACTTGCTCATTTTACTCAGGAGAAGGTCTTGCTTAGTTCTGAAAATGTTTCTACCTATCAATTTCAAGCCAGCCAGTAAAAGGGTACAGAATGACAAAGAGAGCAAAGCACTATACAGATCTGAATACAGCTGACAAAAGTCATTTCTAAAAGTCGCATTTCTCAACTGACCAGCCTTCTCACAATTCTACCCACAGAGTATTTTATCCTAGAAATTACATTTGAAAAATACTGTGAAATTCCTTTTATAGCTGGTTTTTTTCACTTTCCCTTTGCCAACTGCATCAGTCAAAACTTTTGTGTCCATCTCAGAGGTTTGCAGTTCTGGTTTCTTTTAACCCAAGACCCTAAAGTCCACCTGCTCGGTGCAGATGAAGGCCAGTGCCGACTGCAGGGAAAAAGTCGCTTTTCTGCCCAACAGCAGATGAGAATTTGAATTGATCATATTGACTGACCTTAGAGGTCAGGACTGATTGAAATTTCCATAAGCACAAAGAATTTTCTGTTGACCCTTCACTCTCCTCAAGCGTCCTTCCTCCAACTTGAGCATGTAACCATTTTATTGATGCTTAAAATTATTTTCTATATTGACGGGAACCTACTGATAGGTTTAAAATTGAAATCTCCAACAGAGTAAGAGATGCATCAGTGTGGGAAGAGATCATGTCTGCCTTTGCTAAAACATCTTTAACCCTCAGTTCAGGGTTGAGCACATAATAAAAAACTTAGTAAACAGGGATGGATGGAAGAGTGGACAGACGGATGGATGGATCGATGGATGGATGGATGACTAAAAACACAAAACATCAGAACTGTACTTATTTCCCTGACTATGGAGTGTTCACCCACAAATGCAATTGTAAATTTATTTGAATTGTTAAACATGGTGATCCATGAATTTATGTATATGGGAGTGTTTTAGCAATGAAGTGATGAAGAGGATTTCAGCAAGCATAAGTAAGTTAAATGGCCAGGTTTTCTTCCCCATCAAACCACTGCCTCACTTTCAAAAGAAAAATTGTTAGTTTTTGGAAGCACATCTCAGTAATTTTATACTGGAAAGATGAAAAAGTTACAAATGAAACAAGAAGTCAACAAGAAGCTAAGACCTCCTGTGAATCGGTGCCATGTGCAGGCTGGGGGAGAGGCAGATGGGCGGGGAGAGAAAAAACCAGCATTCCTCCCCTGACCCTGCTATAAGCAACCAGCTGATTCAGAGAAACACAGATTGTGATGATAGCTAATGAGCTAAAATACAACACTTGTAGTGCTCAGTATTTCACTGACTTTGCAGGCCTAAAGCCATAGTCTGATCATGTATTCAGAGGGTAACAACACAAACAATACACAACGTAGCATATATGGGGGAATCTCCTTCTAAAGGTAGTGACCATTGTTAATTCCCTAATATCTCGTTTTGAAATCCTGTATCATTCTCATTGTTTTGTTTGGTTGGGTTTTATTCTATTTTATCTTGTTTGATTTTGTTGTATGTGATCGCATGGGTAGCTATTTAGAAGACAAGATATATTATGGTAGCCATTTTGGATTTACTATTACATTGTTTTTGAAGTCCTGTATAGCATTCATTGTTTTGTTTGTATTGGTTCTATTCTGTTTCTATTTTGTTTGGTTTTATTGTTTGAATGTATGGGCAGCTATTTTGAAGACAACAAGAGGGATTACGGTAACCATTGTTGATTTCCTATTATCTTGTTTTGAAATACTGTGTCGCTTACACTGTCTTGTTTTGATTGGCTTTATTCTGTTTTATTTTGTTTGGTTTTATTCTCTAAAATAAAATTTAAAAAAAGGAAAAGAAAGTTACAAATGTAGGAGTTAACCAAATGTCTTTAAAAACATACTCAAGATAATGGAGAGTATCCAAAAGAAGCCCTATATTACTAAAAATAAACTGTATAAAATTTCCTTCAATTTCAGCTGTGATGTTAAGAAAATGTTTCAGCATAATGTGTCTTGGTTTGAAAGATATTTGACAATGTTAATGTTCTCTGTGATCAAAATGGAAAAATATATATTGGATGGTAAGAGAGTAAGATGGATTTAAAATAATTTTAAAAATCACCAAAAAGTGCATTAATAAATAAATATCTTAATCTTGTATACACAGAAACCACATAAGTGAGCAGGAGATACAAAGTCAAATAATGAAATAACTAAAATTCTAACAATCTGAAAGGTTGCAAAATGAACAAAACAATTTCTAGAAATACCAAGCACCTGGTCAGACACAGGGTAGCTCTGAAAGTATAGAAAGAGTGACCTGGAGAGGTGGAGCTGGTAGGAGAACAATAAGCTTATACTCTTCACTTCCAAACTAAGAGTTTAAAACATCTATCCAGAAGGGAAATGGGAGGTGGTGGTCTGATGATTTAAAAAAAAAATTTGGCAAGAATAGAGGAGTGGAAATTCATATAATAGAAAGATGATCCAAAAGCTATTCAAGAAAAGAGCAATGCAATTAGTATTTGCAGGCAATACTGATTACTCGTGATCAAAGGTGTGGCTGATAGCAGTTTCATTTTAAGTACTCTAACAGTCCATGTCATAGCAACATAGCATGTGGGTGGTATTTGGTTTTTTTCTTAAGTATTTCAGTAATGTAAATGAAGTTATTCTTTGAAAAGGAATGCTCAAAGGAAGTAGAACCCTGTAATTTTAGTTTACATTCTTTATCTCCTCATCCAATCAGACTAAGAATCCTTAATTCCTACTAGTATAAACATACAACTATTCGACTGAAAATATAAATAAGAAAAAACTAAGCATTTTATGTAGCCCAAATTGTAAGCATGCTTGTCTCAAGAGATGTCTCATAATACATTAGGCTGAAGAATTATTCCAATCAATGTTTGTGACTACAAACGTCAAAAGTTGTAATAGTAACTATTAAGTAGGAAGTTCATTTTAAACCATGAACTAGATAAGCATATGATGTCACAGGACAAGGAACTTAGGGCATTGTATCTGTGTCCCACCTAAGAGGTCCTGGGCTCAATCACCAATACCATAAAGAAACAAACACAGAACAATCTAGTTGTTCACCTAAGGCTTTGATGTGCAGGTGATTGTTGATTTAACTTTGTGTGTGACTCTCCACTGGATACCACAGAACACTTGGACCCTTTTATTCCAGAAGCGTGTACACGCAGAGCCCAAACAGATGTATGACATAAGTAGTCCTGATGTAAAGGTGCAAGACCTAGGCTCAGTAAATAAACTCAGTAAATAAAACAATATTGTGCTGTCCTGTTGCACAACAGATTCTCTGTAAGAAGTAAAAGCTTTATCCTTAATTGTGGCTTTAGAAAGTAAAACATACCACTCTCTGGCCAGTTTTCCACACAAAGTAAGATCAGCCATTTATCTCATTTCTGTTCACGTCTAAATGTGTTGTTAATGGTTCTTGGTCTCCTCCACTCTTTTTGCCTGCCTGTCCTACCCTCTGTTTGATTTGATCATCACCTAGTACTTTAAGCCGCAGTTACTACAAATGGCCAAATCTTAAATTTCTGAGCTTGCACCAACCAAGTTGGCCAGGGTTATGTGGTCTTAAGCACCTAGGTCAAGAGGGTAAGCACAAAGGATAAGAATTCACAGAAAAGTAATGAATAATGTCATTGCAGTGAAAAGTCAAATAAGCAATTTAATGCCTGAGGACTGCAAATGTCCTAGCATATACTTTCAAAAAGAAAAAACAATGAATACTGAAACAAAATGCATTGCATACTATTTTTTAATCTAATGAAAGATGTATTGTTCTATGATGATTTCTAAAAGTGTACATGATTCTAAACGCAAGAACATTTTAGGTACAAACAAATTTGATGGAGAATTTATCCTACCAAAATAAGTGAAAACAGGAAATAGACATTCATTGTTGCTTAAATGTTCCCATTTCTATTAAGGAAAAAAAATAGAATAAATGAAATCCTGGGGCAGATTATTTTACAAATTAAATATGAATACCTATCAACAGATCTTAACCCTCAAAGGAAAGAGATTTTAATGTACATTTTTTTTTAAAAAAATTGCTCAATTTTAGGGTTTTTTTTGTGATTAGCAAATACTTGGGGAGTCCCAATGAAAATATAGAAAAAATAAGGTCATTGCAAGGACTCAATAATCATAAAATTTTATCAATAAAGATCTGCACTTAAGGAAAAGCAACTAAAGCTGTCAGTAGAAAATTTCTGAGCAGTAAATTTGAAAGCCCTTATTTTACATAGTATAACTTTTCACAAAATACTTGCAGTTTATACATTTTTAAATGACAATGTATCTTTATTCTGCTTTGCCTCATAAAAATATATACTGGAAAAAATCTTGCATTTAGTAAGTTTTTTCTAATATAAGTATTAATGAAGAGACTGCTATCTATTTTCAAACTTTACAGTAGATACTTACAAAAACAGGAGCTTGAAATGTTATTCCTCTGTTTCCTACTGTTTCAGAAGTCTCCAGATCTAATTCAATACATATATGTGGGTTCATGATATCGTCTCGAATCACTCCAGAAAAAATGTGAAGTGTCTGGACAAAAGATGCTCAGCTTTACTGCAATCCATCTATGTCTCAAAAGAGAAGGTGCTTATGATACTGGGAAGAAACCATTTTGGACTCACCTGATGTATTTGAATTGCAGCTCCCTCACTAGTACGCTGCATACTCCTGACCATTCTGAACCTCAGCTTTCTTGTCTATGAAACAGGGTCAACATCACCTTACAGAGATTTGGTAAAATTACAAATAAGCATGGACTGCCTGTGATGTGTACATATTGGACCTCATGTTATATTATATTATTGATCAATTTTTCTGTATTTGAATCTTGTTCTCCCATCTACGCTGCCGAGCTGGATCTATCATCAACAGTGAGTTTGATGATGAGCTATTGGGGGAGCTGAGGTTGATTAATGAGACTGAAAATGTGGGGTAAATGGACATGCAGGATTCAGGGATGTGGTTCCGTCCCTTATGGGGAAAGGAAATATGTCTCAAGACTGATTTTTCTGTCTCCTCCTCCTCTCTCTGTCCTTGTTATATGGCTTAGTTATCAGCTGAAAGCACAGTAATCACCATACACGGGTGACCAGAGAGCTTTGTTACCTATCCTGGAAGCAGCAGGGCAAGAAGTACTGAAGTAAAAGCAGAAAGATAATGTACTAATAAACCTTGGCTTATGATTCTGCTAATGCTCACTGGACAATCATTTTGAAACTACTGCTACACTTACTTGCATTTCAAACTTCAGCATGCTCTTAAGAAATAACTTTTAATACGTTTTCATGCATTTCTACTTTTTCATTATCTTTACATGAGTAAATTAAAAGCTACCATAATGAAATCCACAAATAGTCATAACATATCATTTTAGCCATAACATCTTCCTAATTCACTACTAAATTTCTACACCCAGGAATGAGGAAGTCCACTGGCCAGATGTTTTTTAGTTTAGCTTTTTTTTTTTTTTAAATTCCAAAGACCTACCTCTCTTTGTAACAAGTAATATACAAAAAGTAGTTAAGGTACATGGGTAGCAATCTGCTCTTCAGAAAGTCCCAGAGCAGGAGGGCCAAGGGGACAACTGCAGAATGGGCTGCTTTCTTCCTCTGCAGTCCAGTTCCCTTCTGCCGAGGTGCCCTTGGTTCTCTTGGTCACTCACTTTTGGCCATGAACCGCCAGGGTGCAGACTGTAGGCTGCTCTGCTCCTCGTCTTCAGAATGACTTTCAGGGTACAACGGATAATCTGCACTTTGCTTTCAAATCTACAGACACTGCAAGGCAGGGGGCACAGCATTTATGCTCCATTCAGGTTTATGTACTTTGTAACAGCCCTAGGGAAGGTATCTCTTACTTTTGCTTTATTACATATCAGTTTTGCTTGTAAACTAAGCCTTCCCCAAGAAATTTCTGAAGTGGGAAGGCTTCTACCTTTTCCTGAGACTAGAGACTCTTCCACAATTCCTTTTTAGACCTGCTCCTAAGGCTCCAAAATGAGAGGGAAAATAAGCTCATTTTTTTGCTCTTCTAATTTATAATCATTTTACCGGAGTTCTCACAGACTAGAGGTGGGTCAGAATCATTTGCTTGTACAGCTCAGGTAAAGCCTGTGAAAATACTGGGGTTGTGGATGAGAATATATTGCTTAGGCTGTTGGTGTTTTCTGCTTTATATTTTGTGCTAAGAAAACTGGCAGAGGCTAACCTTAAAGATGGTAAATTAAGCATTAGTTCTAATTTGTGCCATGG
>PVJX010022319.1:0-30862 GCA_004027295.1 Dolichotis patagonum
GAGAAGATTGGCTATAATCTCTAGTATAGAGGGCCTTGAAATACTAACAGAGAGAAACACAGGCAGAGTAGATCAAGAGATAGGGTCCATTGAGCTGCTCTATATAGGGAGGCAGTGGGACCCAAAACAAGCAGTGCACCCCATGGGAGTGAAAGGGGAGGAATTGTCTAAAAAAGGGAGGCAGAGGATATTGTTAAATGGGTAAGAAGATTTAAAATTTACATTATTCTCATCACTCTGCTTGGATGGATTACATGCTATTCCAGTTTGTCTACTTACAGTACACTTGAGGACATGGTCAGCTATCCCAAAAATAAGAGGACATAATATGGTAATCATCCTTAATTTCCTATCAACTTAACCAGAAGCCCTTTATAACTTATACTGTCTTATTATGACTGATCTTATTTGAATCTGGGTTGTTAGATTGCTACTTTATATTGACTGATTTTATTTAAATCTGTTATGATTGATAGCATCAAGTCTAAGAGTATAGGCAACTACACTGAAGATGACAAGATTCATTAAGATACCCACTGTGGTTTGTTTATTACTTGCTTTTGAAGTCTTATAATGTCTCCAATGCTTTGTTTTTATTAATGTTATATACTGCTGAGACATCATGATAACCATTGTAGATCACCTTGTATTGTGGTTATGTATGACTTTTTTGCTTCATGCTTTTCTAGGAATTGTTTTGTTTTATCTTGCTTTGTTTTGTTTTTACCTCTAATACAGAAAGGCTAGATATACATTGAGAGACTCATGCATGTGTAGAGCTTATAAACAGTTTACAAGAACCAACTATATAACACATGTTGAAATGAACAACTACTTTGAAGAAAAAGAGACACTACAGTACCCAGTGCTGATTCCATAACGTCATGATGTGTAATCCAGCAAAACTATCACTCTTTGTTCAAAGTGATTTTGGCTTGTTTTGTTTTGTTTAAATTCAACACACATGAAGGTATGGACAGCTGTTTTTAGGAGAATGAGAGACACTATGACAGCCATTCTCGGCTTCCCTATTGTCTGGTCTTGAAGACCTGAAATGCCTTCCTCGTCCTGCTCAGATCAATTCCATACTATGTTGTTTCATGTGAATTCCCTTTATGTGACAATATGGACAACTATTTGGAAGAAAACAAGAGTCAATTTGATAGAGAGTGAATATCTCCGATTGTCTAGTTTTGAAATTTTTGTCTCTTACATTGCTTTCTTGTGATCCGCTTTGCTCTGTTTTGTTGTGTTTAATTTTACCTTTTTTGATATAATTGAATGTATATTTGGATGGATAAGATGGATGACCATATTGCTGTTTTTTTTTTTTTTGTCAGATCGTGGAACAGAACTGTTAACAGACTCACTGTTTGAAAGTCTACTTTACATGTTTTTACTTTATAATTTGAACCACTATTTCCAGGAAGTCAGTATGTAATTTGTCAAGTAATAATCTCTTAGGTTTTTTTTGTTGTTCTTTTCCTTTTTTCCTTGGAATTCTGTATTGTTGCTACCCTTTATTCTGTTTTTTTTTCTTTCTTCTCTTTAAATAAAATTAAAAAAAAGAATATCTAGTTTTTTGAGTTTTTTTATATGTGCTACTATTAATCCTCTGGGGAGTAACTGGTGAAATTTTCTCCATTTGGTAGGTTGTCTGTTCACTCTATTGATTATTTTCTTTGCTGCACAGAAGCTTTTTAATTTGATATTCTCCATTTGTTGATTGTTAGTGTTATTTCTTGTGTGATTGATGCGCTGTTCAGAAAGTCCTTTCTAGGCCTCTCTCTTTCAAAATCTTACGATATCTTTCCATTGTGGTAGATTCAAGGTTTCTCTCTTTATATATGTCTTCAATCCATTTGGTTTGATTTTAGTGTAGGGTGAATTTTGTAGATTTGGATTAATTCTATGTATGTAGATAGCCAATTTCCTCAGTACTGTTTGTTAAAGAGGGTTGTCTTTTCTCTAGTGTATGTTTTTGACCCTTTTGTCAAAGATCAGATGGCTAAAGATGCCTGGGATTGTTTTCTGCATTCTTGGTTCTGTTCCATTGATCCACGTGTCTGTTTTTGTATGAGTACATGCTCATTATTATTTTTTTTAATCACTGTAGTGTTGTAGTATAACTTGAAATCGGGGATTATGATGCCTGCTGCTTTGCTTCTCTTGTCCAGGACTCCTTTGTTGCTCTATGTCTCTTCTGGCTCTGTATAAATTTTAGAATGTTTTTCCTAGTTCTTTTAAGAATGATGTTGGTATTTTGATTGGTATAACATTAAATCTCTGTATAATTTTTGGTAATATGTTTATTTTGATATTAATTTGCCTATCCAGGAATGGAATATCTTTCCATTTTTGCTGTCCTCTTCAGTTTCCTTTTTCAAAGTGTGATAGTTTTCAATGTAGAGGTCTTTTACTTCCTTGATTAGGTTAATTCCCAAGTTCTTTTTTTAAGTTGTGAATAGGATTGTTTTCCAGATTTTTTTCTCAGTGGGTTCATTCTTGGTATATAAGATCACTACTGATTTTTGTGTATTGATTTTGTATGTGACTACTTTGGTGAATTTATTAGTTATAGGCTTCTTTGGTGAAAGTTGTTGGAATCTTCTGTGATAACACAGATTATCTTATCTGTGAATAGAATAGTTTCACTTGTGTCTTTTTTTATGTATCCCATTTATTTCTTTCTCTTGCTTGATTTCTCTGGCTAAACTTGAGTAAATGTATTGAATGGGAACGGTGAGAACAAACATCCTTGTCTTGTTCCTGATTTTAGAGGAATGCTTTCAGCTTTTCCCCATTTAGTATGATGTTGACAGTGGATTTATCATAAATGGCTTTTATCAACTTGAGATTAGGTTTTTCTGTACCTATTTTTGTCAGGGTTTTTATAGTGCATGGATGCTGGATTTTCTCAAAGGCTTTGTCTGTATCCATTGAGATGATCATATGATTTTTCTTATGTTTATGTAGTGTAGTGCATTTATTGATTTAACCACATTTGTTTAACTATCCTTGTTGCGCTAGGATGAAGCCAACATGGTCATGATGTCTGATCTTTATAAGATTTTGTTGCATTCTGTTTGCCAGTATCTTGAGGATTTCTAAATCTATGTTGAAGAGATTGCCCTGTAGTTTTCTTTCTTTGTCTCTTTTTCTTTTTTTCTTTCCTTTCTTTTCTCTTCTGTCTCTCCCTCCCTTCATTGCTTTCTTTGTCCCTCCCTCTCTCCCTCTTTTTCTTTCCTTTCTTCCTAAGTCCCTGCATGGTTTTGCTAGCAGGGTATTGCTAGTTTCCAGGAATACCCTGGAAGAGCTCCTTCTCTTTCAGTTGCTGTGAAGATTTTAAGGAGTATTGATGTTGTATCTTCCCTAAAGTTCTAGTAGAATTCTACAGTGAATCCTTCAGATCTTCAGCTTTCTTAGTTGCTAGGGTTCTTACTACTGCCTATACTTCATTACCTATTATCGGTATCTTTAGGGGTTTTATATCTTCTTGATTCAACTTTCGTAATTCCTGTGTGTCCACAGATATCTTAATTTCTTCAAGGTTTTGCAGTTTATTGGAGTATATGTTTTCAAAAATAGTTTCCTCTAATCTTCTGGATTTTGGTGGTATCAGTTGCGATTGTGTCCTTTTCATTTCTCATTGCACTGATGATTTTTTTCTTTCCTTCTTTTGGTAAATTTGGGTGTTTATCAATCTTGTTTTTCATCTCAGAACCAACTTTTTGATTCATTGATCCTTAGTATCATTTTTTACTCTTAATTTATTAGGTTTTGCTCCAATCTTTATAATTTGTTTCCTTCTACTAATTTTGGATTTGGATTGGTCTTGTTTCTTCTAGGGTCTTGACATGCATCATTAGGTTATTTATTTGGGACCTATCATTTCTTTTAATGTGTGAATTCACAGTGGATATACTTTCCTCTTTGGACTGCTTTTATTGTGTACCATAGGTTTTGGTATATTGAGTTATATTATCATTTTATTCTTGTAACTTTTACATTTCCTTGATTTCTTCTGTGATCCATTTATTATTCAGTAATATATTGCTTAATCTCTGTGTGTTTCTGTGGTTTCTTTTGCTGTTGATTTCTAGTTTTATTCTGCTGTGATCTGATAGAATGCAGGGGAGAATTTTAATTCTTCTGTATTTATTTAAGCATATTTTATGGCCCAAGATATGTTTCATTTTGGAAAAAATTCCATATTGATTATTTTGTCTAGCTAACCTGTTTGTAAAAGTGAGGAACTGAAGTCTGCTGCGATTATTTTGGTGTCTCGTATGTCCAGTAGTTTTTGTTTTACGAAGTTGAGTGTGCCAACATACGGTGCTTAAATATTTACAGTTATTATCTCTTTTGAATTGTTTCCTTTACTGATATGATATCTTTGTGTCTGTTGATCAGTTTTGGCTTGAAGTCTGTTATGTCTGAAAATAAAATAGCTGCTTGCTTTTGGGCTTCAGTTGCATGAAGTATTATTTTTCCATCCTTTCAAGCCTGTGAGCTTCCTTTTGGGTCAAGTTTGTCTCTTTTAGGCAGTATATGATTGCGTTTCTTTCCTTCCTTTTTTAGTTCTGGGAATCGAACTCAGGACCTTGCACTTGCCAGGTGGACACTTGTGCTACTGAGCTATATCCTCAGCCCTATGTTACATTCTTTTTTATCTGCCAGTTTGTGTCCTTTGGGGATTTAAGATCATTGATATTGATGACTAAAGTGTTTAGTGAATCCTGTCATCGTATGATTTTTCCAGTGCTGATTTTTTTCCTTTTGTTTAATTACTTTCCTAGTTAGATGTATACTTTTGTTTAGTCTCTTTGGTGTTATTGACCTCCCTGTCTCTTCATTAAGTATTTTCTGCAATGTTAATTTAGTGGTTACGTATCTCTTTAGGATTTCTGTCATTGGAAGTCTTTTTTTATCTGTCAGTTTTGGAGACTAATTTTGAAAGATATAAAAGTCCAGGTTGACAATTGTTTTCTTTTAGGGCTTGAAGAATTTTGACCTTTAAGGTTAGTACTGAAGAATCTGCAGTTATTCTAATAGGACTGCTATTGTAAGTCACTTGCAGTTTTTTTCTAACAGCTTTTAGTAGTTTATTCTTCTATTAGATTTCTGAATTTTTCATTGTGATGTGTCAGGGATAGGTTATTTTCTGGTCCTGGATATTCTATATGTCTCTTGTACTTGAATTCTTTCCCTGATTTGAGATTGGCTTTTTTTTTTTTGAGTCATATAACAGCTATTGGATCCAGTTTGCATGGTGTCTTGTCACTTTTAGGATATCATTGAGTTTATGATCCACTATATCTACCTTGTTTTCAATTTCTAATACTCTATTTTCATATTGGTCGAGTCTGCTACCTATGCTTTCTATTGAATTTTTTTCATATTTTGTATTTTTGCTTACTTTCTGTTCATAATTTTTGATTCTTTCTCAAAAGGTCATTTATGTTATATAATCTTAATTTATTGTGTTTCTTCTTTAAGCTTGTTAAGAATTTTTATTAATGAAATTCTCTTTTTACTTTGAAGAGTTACTTTTGTTTAGTCTCTTTGGTGTTATTGACCTCCCTGTCTCTTCATTAAGTATTTTCTGCAATGTTAATTTAGTGGTTACGTATCTCTTTAGGATTTCTTTGTCATTGGAAGTCTTTTTTTATCTGTCAGTTTTGGAGACTGTCTGTCATATTTTGTATTTTTGCTTACTTTCTGTTCATAATTTTTGATTCTTTCTCAAAAGGTCATTTATGTTATATAATCTTAATTTATTGTGTTTCTTCTTTAAGCTTGTTAAGAATTTTTATTAATGAAAACCAAATGTGACAAAACAAAATAGAGACAGTCAAAACAAAAGGATGGACATAGTATATGACTTAAAAACAAAATACAATGTGGTCAACAATAGTTACCATATAATGCCTCTTGTTATTTTCAAAAGAATTGCCCATATCATCAGGTATAATAAAATTGAACAAAACAGTATAGAACAAAACCAATAAAAACAAAACATTAGAGACGTTCTAGGACTTCAAAACATGATACTCAAACCAAAATGGGTATCATAGTGAAGCCTATTGTCTTCAGAGTAGTTGCCTATACCCTCAGACTTGATACTATCAAACAAAACAGAATCGAATAAAATCAGTCAAAACAGTGAAAGCAATACAGGGCTTCAAATCAAATTAATAAGAAATCAAAAATGATTACCATAATATATCCTGCTATCTTTGGAATAGCTGTCCATGCCATCAAATCTCTACAAGTAGACAAACTGGAACATAATAAAACCAAACTAAACAGAAGGATGAAAACAATATGGGCTTCAAGTCATGATACAAGATTAACAATGGCCACTGCCTTCCCTTTTTAGACAATTCCTCCCCTTTCACTTTCACAAGGTGCATTGTACATTTTGTATCCCACTAACTCCTTTAGTGTTTAGATTAGGGAGGCCATCCGCTATTCACATAAATGATTCACCTTTTTACCCCTGAGCATGATCTCAAGTTGTATCCATTTACCTACAAGAGTCTCAAGGTTTTCTTTCCTTAT
Organism: Dolichotis patagonum; assembly: GCA_004027295.1. Taxonomy (NCBI): domain Eukaryota; kingdom Metazoa; phylum Chordata; class Mammalia; order Rodentia; family Caviidae; genus Dolichotis; species Dolichotis patagonum. Next base: position 6,565 of record PVJX010022319.1, read on the forward strand.
AGCTGAGTAGTTTTCCATTTTATAAAAGTGTTATGGCTTTATAAACAATCTGCAGCTGATGAACAAGCTACCCCCACTTTTTTCTGGTTCCCTGTCACATAAAGCATTGTTTTCTCATCTTTGACTTTCAGTCTATAAACCCTCTTTCGAATTGTATTTCTTATATAGAGCATCTTGATGGATCCTATCTCCTGATCCACTCTGCCTGTGTTTCTTTTTATTAGAGAATCAAGACCATCCATATTAGTGATTATTGCTAACCTTCTCTGCCTCATCTCTGCCATGTTATTTTTTTCTGTTGTTGGTTGTCTACTTTTCCCTTTCATTCCAATGTCTGCCCTGTTCAGTGAGCCCCCTCTGCTGCTGTTCCTGAAACCATGGTCTTTTTTTCTCTTTCTCTGGAATGTCCTTTAGTATTTTTTGTAGGGTTGGTTTGATGATCATGAACTCTCCCAGTTCCTCTTTGTCATGGAAGCATCTTGTTTCTCCATTCATTTTGAGAGATAGTTTTACAGGCAGGGTACATCAATCTGGGTTGGAGTTTATTCTCTCTCAGGACTTGAAATACTTCACTCTAAGCTCTTCTTGATTTGATGGTTTGTGTTGAGAAGTCGTGATTCTGATGGGTTTTCATTAGGTGATCTGTTCCTTTTCTCTAACAGCTTTTAATATTCTGTTCTTGTGTTGAATTTCTGGGATCTTGATTACTATATGTCTTGGTGTAGATCTATTTTGGTTATAGCTGGCTGGAGTTCTGTGTGCCTCATTTATCTGAATATAGTTTCCTTTTCCTATGCTTGGAAAGGTTTCTTCAATTATTTCTGTAAATAGACTTTGTATTTCATTTGTGTTTACTCCTGCTTCTTCACTCATGTTTTTTATTCTTAAGTTATAGATCCTCTTGTCATCTTCTAGCCTTTGTATTGTCACTTCCTGGTTCCTTGTTATTTTTAAGAGATCTTTCCTTTCATGTTCGCAAGCTGTAAACCTATCTTCAAGGTTTGATAGTCTGTCTTTAGTCTTTTTCAAGCAGTTTTGCCACCTTTCAATGGAGTTTTTAATTTCATGGTAATCTCTTTGAATCTGTTTCATGTATTCTAAATTTTTTTTATATTCTTCATTGAAGGTTTCCCTCCTTTTTTTATGCTCCTCTATTTGTGTCTCTTCCATTTGTGTTTTCTTTAGAGGTGTTTAGCAATTCTTTTATTGTGTTTTTCATATCCTCTTTTACCTGTAATAGTATTTCTGTTCTAAGTTCTTTTATAGCTTCTGGAGTTGTTTCTTTATTTCAGTTGCTGTTGCTTCAGAAACTGCAGGTGTGCAACTCCTGATCTCTAACATGTTTACATCTCCTGGACCAGTACTGCTTGGGTTGGAGGCCAGAGACTGCCTTTTGCTTCTTCCTCTTGTCATGTTCCTGGTTTCTTCCGGACAAGTGGGTAGCAGGGCCTCGACTTTTCCTGTATTGGTTATAATTTCTCTGAAGCATGTTGGCTAAGTATTTCTGCTATATGCTGCTTTCTCCAGTCTTCTGGTAACTACTGGAGTGTAAGCAGGGGCGGGGCAGGCTGGTGCTTCCCTTCCAAACTGGGTTAACCACAGAGAGTCTTCACCACGTTAGTGTGCACCAGGTGGGTGGGGTTGGTTAGGGATAGCTTTAGGGAAAACTGGGCGGTGGCTATTGGACCGCGCACAGGGGCGGGACTCAGTCCAAGCAATTTCCACCAGTCTGCTCCGAGCTAGGAGTGGCTGAATGAAGCCAGCTGCGGTTCTGTCTCTGGGCTTATCCTGCCTGACTCCAAAATGGCACCCAGCCAATGCCCACTCCCACGGAAGGACTGAGTCCCCCACACTCACCACCAGCCAGTGCAGTTCTCTGGCCCACCACTCCCTTCCACCACCACATCTCCCCGCCGAGGCCTTTGAGCTTGCTAGCCACCAGCCTCACTGTGCCCATGCATCTCCAGGTTCCAACTGTGCTTCTGGCACAGAGGTACCGGCTCCAGTGAAAGTGCCACCGGCTACCACCTTCTTCTGTTTAAGGTTTTCTTTTTTTTTTTTTTAACTCTCTCTGTGGGCTTCAATTCTCACTTTAGTTTCTTCCTGGGTTGAGGGAACCCTCTTCTTTCCTTCTTGTCATCCCCAGAATGCTATATTCCAGCATCTGGACTGTTTCTCTCAGAGAGGCTTCTTACTTTGCTGCTTACTGTTCCACCATCTTCCAAGACGCCTCTGAAATTCTTTAGTAGAATCATCTTTAAGCTTGCTAAATGTCTTACAAATCTGTGTGTTTCTTTTATTTATTCAAACATTTTCACCATTTAGTTTTATGAATTCTTTACCTTTAAGTTCCTCTGCTTCAGTGTCCATGATACCAGCTTTGGAGGCATTAAAGACTTTTGGAGGCATCTTATTGCCTTTCTTTTTCATATTTCTATTGTTTGTGTTATTTGTTGAAGTTCAGTGAGGGTAGAAAAACTGTCAGTACTGTGAGGATCTCTCTAGTTTGAATCTGTCTCTCTATGAATCTGTCATTCACTTTGGTTATGTTTATATTTACATCCTTCAACCTATTCAGCATAATATATGAGGATCTTCTTAGTATCTAACCTGCTTCTGGAGCCTCTGCCCCTAGCTCCACTTAGGAGAAAACAAACTATGATAGTATTAATGACACACAGGCAAACCAGATATTGGCATACAGTAAAAACCAATTAAAAGTAGCAACTGTGCTATCATTGACAATAACAAAGAAATTGCCAATAATAATGGAATTAAAGACAAACTAGATACTGACATATCATAAGAACTAATAAAAGCTAAACTGTGCCACTCTCAACAGTAGAAAAGAAAATCTGGCATATAACATAGGCACAAAGACAATCCAAATATTGTCATAGAGTATGTATCTACTGAATGCAACAGCTATACCACCATTAATAATAGAAAAGAATTCAGCAATAATAGCATAGACCCAACTAAATAGCTAAAAGGTAATAAAGTTTACTACTACTAATAAATAATAATAATAATAATAATAATAATAAAGGAGGGGTGAGAGAAAGGGGAAAAATGAAAGAGGTAAAATTTAAAAAGAAAGAAAAAGAAATGAAGGGAAGAAAAAAGTGAAATAATCTAATTGAAGAATAAAAAATAAAACTAGAAAAAGTTAATAGAAAAAACAAGAAAAAAAATAGAGTGAAACAAAGCAAAAGAGGGCAAACAAACAAACAGTACCAAAAATACAAACATAGGAAGAGAAATGAGTCAGAGACTTCCTCCATGTGTTTGGGTGAGTGGTTTCTTTCCAGGCCTGTAATGTTGAAATCTCTGCCCGATTGGAGTAAAGGATGGTGAGCACAATGAGGGCATATTTTGTTTCCACTGTACCACCACTGACAATAGAAAAGAATTCAGCAACAGTAGCATAGAGCCGACTAAAAAGCTAAATATCAATAAACCTTAATATCATTATTGTTATTATTAATTTCTGTGTAAATGCTGAGTTCTGTCTGCCTGACAGTTGTGTTAATGCTGATGGGTTTAGTGTTTGTGCCCTTCCATGTGCCCCAGTCACTGCAGTCTTCCTAGCTTTACGGCTTGCACACATGTGTGGTGCCTTCTGTGCCCTGGCCTACAGGCTCCACCTTGGTATGTGGCAACCATCTAAACCAAGGTGTGTGTATCATTTATCGCATTGGCAGATAGCAAGGCAAGCAAACCACTGAGCTCTGTGCTGGCAGTAAGTGACTGGAGGACATCAAGCCGTCCACAGCACTTACTGCTGCCTCTTTCAGACCCAGGCCCTTAGGAAAACACACAGGACCAACCTGGCTTCATCACAGAGAGTGGGGCCACCATGTGCTGGCCTGAGCTCACGGGTCCTTAAACTTCTCAGGGTGTCTACCACTAGCCTGCCCACTGTCCACGACTGTCTCATGTGGCCATTTCCCACCCATTCACAGTGACTGAGTGACTCCAGAAACCTGAAGTATGATTATTCTGTGACTTCTGATTCCTGGAGTAGCTCAGTGTTAAACAGTTAATCCCTTCCCAAAATGGCTTTTGATTATATCACTCCAATATATGATTGGCACTGCTGTGGATTTCTTTTCTGGCTCTAGCCTGTCATGTGAAAGGAGTTACTTTCAAAGCAAAACCTCACACTGTATTTGCAGCTTATGGTAGCCATGGGCTTTTCTTGGTACTGGCAGTGCTGACCCGCTTGGGCTTACCGTGTGCTGTGGGAGCCATGTCCTCCTCCCTGGGAGCTGTGGGTGGCCTTCTAGACCTTTTCCCCCTCTTTCTTTCTTTCCCAGTTTCTCTGTCAGCGCTTTCTTGATTTCTGGAGTTCTTTTGCTTTTTGCTGAGTTGTTTTCCAGGAGTCTTGATTCCAGGTCCTGGAGAGGTTGTGATATGCTGTGGGTCTTTATTACATCATCAGGGGTGGCACCAAAATGTAGACTATCTATGTAGACATTCTTATGTAAAACATATGAACTGATTTATCTATTTCTGATTGTGTATTTTGATGAATATCTAGAAATTTGATTAAAATCACTGCTTTTTTTTCATGGTCTCAAACTTTCTTTAAACATATTGTAGTTGCTGTGTGGACTGTATATAAGAATACCAGTCTCTAGCAGGTCCATTTGCCTTTTTTCTGCTGGTTCCCATAATAACATGTCTCCTTCCATACATGGTTATCTTTGTATTCTACTCACTGTCCTTGAAAAATCACTTAAGAAGATTCCTTGAATATCTACGGTAAAGTTGCGTTCCTCTAGAAGTGTTTGCTACTGCTGGGTTCTTTAGTACATTACTAATTTGGAAGCATTTTAAATTGGGTTAATAGGCTTAAATTTCTTTCACCATCCAACATAATACATATTTTCCTAATGTGTTCTTCTGCAACTCAGATTAGGATTAGTGTTTGCTAGGGATCAAGGATGTTGGGAGGGAATGGGTTTGGGGCTGCACAATGGAGTCCATTGTATGATACTTACTTGAAATTGTACATGATAGATGTGGAGCTGTGATAAACAACTATACACTTATGTGTGTATATTGCATAAAAGGATACAGCACACACACAATGAGTGCTTGTGTAATTGGTTAGGTCCTGGTAAGCTCTGTGGCTTGTTCCAGTGTCAGATACATGTTTTTATATTGTACTGTTGTACACAGGCTGTTGACATTGGAGGAGGCTGAGTGAGTGGTATGTAGGGTTTCCCTGTGTATTTCTTTGTGATTACTGATGAAGCAATAATTACTTCAAATTGAAAAGCTGAGAAGTTGTTTCTTATAGCTTGAGTCATACATTTTCTAGTTTGAGAAGATGTTTAAATACCTTGGTTTTAAAGCAAAAGAACTTTACCATAGGTCTCTTCCAATTTTACTGAATTTAAACATTGCATTACTGTTAGTGTTCATATCATCCTTGCAAAGTAGCTTTATGTAAAGGCAAGGTGTAAGAAGGGAATGTGCATTCATCTAGGTACGAAACAACTAAAAAAGTACCAAGTGTTGCCTGCAATGTAGGAACCCAGCCTGGAGAAGACTGGTATGAAGGGGTAGAAAATCTGGTTTCCCAGGGTACTCAGATACCTGAAAAGCCTTGCCTTAGAGACACAGAACTGTCCTTGCTCAGTGTGGAGATTAGAGGAGGAATGGTAATAAAACTGTTAAATGTTAAACCTGGATTATTATGGGGTACAGATTGTTACATTTAAAAAAATTTATTAATATGTATTTGTAACAATAATTGCTTTCATTTTGGGAAATTCAAGTTGTTAGTTTTCTATAGTAACTATGTTTTTACTTGAAAAGTTTATATAAATGCTTTTTACTTAAAACATTTTATATTACAGGAAATAAAAATATGGAGGATGATATCAACTCTGAGGCATCATCATCTGCCTTTACTCTTCAGAGTTCTTCAGAGACAATTTTTTCTATTCAGCTGTTAGATTTCAAAACAAGTTTACTGGAAGCATTAGAAGAATTGCGTATGAGAAGGGTGAGCTCTTTTTTGAAAAAAAGTTTTAAAACTAGAGAACATGATTTTTTCTAGTTTGTTTTTCAAGGGGAAAAAGTGTAAGAAAATAACCTCTCATTTACACAGAAAATATGCAGTCTAAATAGTGAAGTAAAAGAGTACAGGACAGATTAAGTCTGATGATCAGCCTGGAATGGTGACACATGCCTGCAATCGCAGCAACTGAGAGGCTGAGGCAGGAGGATTGCAAATTCAAGATTAGCCTGGGCAGCCTAGGGACTTAGTGAGACTGTCTCTCAAATGAATAATAAGGGCAGGGAATGCAGTTCAATGCAAAGACCTTGGGTTCGCTCCCCAGTACCACACACATATGCATATGCACAAGCACGTGTATGTATACACACATGCACGTGTGCACACACGCACATACCAATGATCAGGAAATGGGAAATAAGAAAATTTGGAAACTAAAGCAAAGTAATAGAGATTTTCAGATTGTTAAATATTTGGTGATCAGTTTACTATTTATTGAGTCCCTTGGAATGCATGGATGGCACTATAGTGAGACACCACAGCTGCTCTTGGGAGATTATATTTTGTGAAGTTTGCACCTAAGAAATGATTAAATAATGAAACAAAGCAGAAAATAAATAAGTGATATAATAAATGTGTGTATTAAGTATTCTGAGTACAGAAAAATGTCCTCATTTTTAAGTGGTCATTCAGAATTTTTAAAAAGAGCTATCTAAAATTGTATTCTAGTTTCAGCAGGTCTCTTTTGTGCAAATCACCTAATAAAAAGCATTTCATTTCTGCGATTGCATTGATCTAAGTTTGAATGGTACTTGTTAGCTCTGTGTAGAATAGATTAGAGCTGGTATAGGACAGAAGAAAATAAACAGTAAAACTGTTGTAGCATTGATATACAGATAAGGTGAATGGGACTTATACAGGATGGGAAGACAGAATAAAAGAGGCAGAAAGAAGAATTGATAGAATTTGGAAACTTCCTCAAAATAAGCCATCAGTGTGAGAAAATATCTAAAACAATTATTTTTACTATAAGATGAATTTTGGTCTGGGATTTAAAATTATTGAAATTTATTGATATAATAAAATTTAAATAATGCAGTGTTTATCCTGTATAAAGCTACTTGTTAGGGTAACAAAAATCTGTTTAAAGAAAAAATTCTGCTGCAACAGTGCACCTTGGATAAGCATGGTAAAGAAATATTTTTTAGAGAATTGGATTAAAATGTCGCTTTTCTTGAGTGAAACAACTTTAGGCCAGTATCTAAAATGTACATTCTGTTGTTGTTGTTATTTGCGGTACTGGTGGTTGAATTCAGGGCCCTCACACTGAGCTACAACTACAGTCCTTTTAATGTATTTATTTTTCATTTTGAGGTGGGATATTTTCAAGTTTCCCAGGCAGGGCTCAAAATTGGGATTCTTCTGCCTCAGCCTCTCAATGATGGGATTTCAGGTGTGTGCACCATCTCTGGCTATACTGTTTTACTGTGTTTCATTCATTCTGTTTTTAGTCTATATTTCCAACTTCAAAAGTATGTTTCTTATTTTTAAATCTGAAAAATTTAGGTTTAGCAGTGGAATAGTGGGTATTTGTTTGTTTTTATTTAAAAAACTATTCCCCAAAGCTTCATTTTACTTAGCTTTTTTGAGCTCACCTTATGCTGTTAACACCTTCACAATAATTTTCTGCTTCTTAAGGAAAACATGCTTGATCCTGTTGCAGGGTGTTTGGCACACATGGGAGTCCACCGGAGGCCTGCTGATCAGTTTTTCCTTCATGAATTCAGTTAAGGGCTGGGGATTTAGCTCAGCAGCATGGTCATGATTTTGATCCCTGCTACAAAAAAAAAAAATATTCAATTAAATAATCATTGAATAAACACAGAATAAATGCTTTAAGGGGGATTTTAATCTGAAAATATAATAATGTCAGGTATTTAGAGGGCTGTCACACAAAGAATGAAGACTTGCTCAACATTTCTTCAAAAGGTAAAACTTAAAGGAAAATACAGTCAGCCACCAAGCTACAGGAGAGCTGTGCGAAATGTATCACTTATCCCCACATAACACGTTCCAAATTTAACTTGTCCTTTTGTCTGAAAGGAGATACTGGAACTTAATATTTCTTGTGATCATTCTAGTCGCACTTTCATAGCAAGCTCTCCTCTGCTAGCAGTGGATATACTCATACTATTGGAAGAACATCTAACATCAACAAATTAGTTTACTCTGGAAATGTCTGTCTGTTCCTCAGCTACAGTTTAGTATTCTCTTTTAGTGATTCTTAGGAGGCAGGAATAAAAGAGAACATATACACAGACTCACATGGAAGATGTGTGTGCTACAGGCTATCTTTCTCTAGCATAATAGTGTGGCCAAGCCTGTAACCAATTTTGGTAAATATCCCAAAACTGTTGACTTTGGAAAGCATATGTATTCTGTGTTTCTTGGAAAATTTTTTTGTAACTATACTGATCAGTTTTTCAGTCTTGTTCAAATCTTCCATCTTCCTCTCCATCTTTACATTCTCTTCAGCTCATCTAATCATCTTGTAAAGTCAATCTGTTGAGTTCTTAGTTTAAAATTAATATTAAAATTTCCACTTCCCTCTGTCATAATTTTCAGTCCTCTGCTGAAACTCCTGTCATTAATTTCTCAAGCCTATCAATCACATGTATTTAAAGTCTTCCAATAAACTCCAATATCTGGACCTTTTGTAGATCCATTTCATTTTCATCCTCTTCCTTGATATTTTTTCTTCATTAATTTTTAGTCATTTGACCTTATATCTTGTAATGTACAGTGCATTGTGATGGAATGGTTGACTTTGTTCATGAAAAATTGCAAAGATAATTTGAGGCTTTGCATGAGAGACTTACTTTTGCTTCTGGAAACCAGAGTTGGACAGGTCACCATATTAGTCAAAGGCTGAGCTCTGACTGGAGGTTGTTTACCTCTTTAAGACTGGTTTATTTCCATTGTCTATGCCTAGAGTGTAGCTCTTTGGGCTTCCAACTAAAATCCTAGTATATTTGCTAGAGTTCCTCCTTGGCGAGACCTGAACACAAAAGCCCATCTCCACATGACTGCTGGTAGATTTGCCTCAGTTTCTCATTCTCTAATGAAATATCGATTGCTATCAACATCACTCCTTTAGTCTTCCCCTCTCTCTGTGAACTTGGAGTATTCTAAATCATTGGACTTTTTTGCAAGATAATGAAATTTGATCTGGAAGTGATCTGAGATGGCTTCTAGTGCAACTTAAGCTCCAAAGACTAAATACGAAACTGATATTCAGCTCTATTCCTATTCCTTTCAAATGCTCTCCCACTAATAGATAATAGGAAGTTACCTGAAGGCATAGTGTAGCCAACAAAGATCAAGCTATACAGTCAAGGGTTAATAGTTTAAAGGCTTTAGTCAAAATAAGAAGGCATAGTAGATATAAAAATAAAGTCAAAGAAAAAGGTTTTTTTACTTCCTTCTGTTTCATGACTTTATTGTAATTAACATGAGAGGGCAGTACTCATTTTCCTCCTTATGAACCTAAATTGCTTATGATAATATTTGAAAAAACGGAATGTGGAATGTTTTCAATTAATAATGACATACAAATTAACAGTATGAGTCAATAAAATAGTTTATACTGAATCCATAGATGTGCATTTTAGAAGTTAGGTACTATTTCTGATAAATGCTCTCATCAGATAGAGTCACAGATTAACTGATAAGGAAGAGAGATGATCAATAATAATTACAGAAGTTACAACAAATTCAGCTTTCTGTAGAATTTAGATAGTTGGCATGTTATGTGAGTAGAAATCCTGTTGAATTAGCCTGTATCTTCTTGAGGAAAATAATAGACATGCAGATTTTAATGTGGAATCTATTGGATTCTAAAAATTGGAAGTGAATTGAGAGTCTTTAAACAAATATATTTCTGATACAAATCATCTGACAGTGGGAATTAAAGACCTCTGCCAGGAGGATTTTATCTTTTTGTGGTACTGAGGATTAAACCTGAGTCTTCACACTGAGCTGCACCCACACTCCTTTTTCTTATTTTTTATTTTTAGACAAGGTCTTAGTAAGTCAGGAAGTTTCCCAGTCTGGGTTTGAATTTGGGATCCTCCTGCCTCAGCCTCCCAGAGTGCTGGGAATACAGAGGTAACCACACTCAGCTACCATGAAGATTTTAAACTATTAAGATCTGTATTCATCTAGTAAATTTCAGAAACCATTTTTTTCTGTCTATAGGAGAGTCAAAAGTTTAGTAAGTATAGCATCCCATGCTAATTACTAACTACACTATCACAAAGTAAGCATCAGGTATCAGCACAATTATGAAGAAGAGACAGAACATATTAAAGCTATTATTTGTCTAAATAGGCATAAATTCTCAGACTCTTAACAAACTCAGTGGAGTTTCAAGTAATCTAAAGTAGTGATTTTTTGAAGAAGTCATGAGGGAAAACTGGGCAATTACTAGTATAGTGTGTGGTAAATAACATGGCAGTATTTCAGTGTCCCATAAAATCAGTTACTCTGAGTGGAATCATACCCCTTTCTGATTAAAATTGTAGAATATGCCTTTATCCTACATGGAAAGTTAACTAAGTGGGTATTAGCCATATTGCCAACAAATAGCATGAATATATGCTTCTACTATGTTAGGATTTTAATTTAACTTCATGCTTTTTATTGAAAATTATGCTTTCATTGGAACCTTCATTTTCCTTTTATCCATTCTTCAAGCAGATTTTAAAAGTTTTTTAATAAAAATTCCTGTGAAATTGTCAGTGAGAAAAATATATTATTTAGTAAGACAATCCCATATGTAACTTCAGTAAAGTATCATATATTACAGAATCTTAAAAGTGTTTATTTTTTATTAGATGCCTTAGGACTACAAGGATTTAAGTGTTTTTACAAAAACAATAAAAGAGGAGTAATTTGATGGTTTATTTACTCTTTATAACCTTTAGAAAGTGTCATGCTTTTTTAAAGTACTTGCTTCAGGCTGTAGTTTTACAAGATGGGCTGTGTGTTGGTCAGACCTCTTCAGTTCCTGACCCTGAACAGATTTAGGGACATAGTCATACAGCAGTTATATGTCCAAGCAGCACGAACTGTAACGGGGCACTCGGACTCTCCTTTCCAAACTCATGATCCACTCCTACAAAATTGCTCAGTTCATTTTCTCATGGTGTGTAACAAAACACTAAGTACTCTTCCAGATAGTTTCTTGGTCCAATTTCCTAAAAAGTACTAAAAATGAAAATTATCTCTGACATTCATGGTATAGCTTACATGTTCATTTTAGGAAAATCTCTTTCCCAATAGTATTTAAACTGCTGTTTTCACATTAGTGAATTAATCTCCTACCTTATGAAGATTTCTGGTACAGAAAAATATTAGTATTAAAACATTTGAAGCAGTTCTCAAATTCTTTTGTTTTTCATGCAATGCAAATTTCTAGTTTTTATCTTGAAATGTTCTACCAAAAATCAGAATGTACTTGCATATTTACCATAGATAAATGATTTTGAATGGTGTTATGATTTTTGTGGGATGTGAAGGCCAAATTCTGAAATTGCTGAAGGGGAGGATAATATCATAACAACCTGCTCTTCTGTAGCATCCACGGTCTCCTGCAGATAAAGGTAATGCAGTATTTAAGAGACTCTGGAGACAGGTGAGACTCTGGGCTCAAATATTGGCTCTGCTGTGTGACTTTGTACAAGTTATTTATCCTCTTGCTACCTGTTTCCTCATGTTTAAATAACAGTAGTTAAGAATATCTGCCTTGTAGGGGCTGGGGATTTAGCTCAGTGGCATAAGCACCTGCCTTGCAAGCGCATGGTCGTGAGTTCAATTCCTGGTACCGATAAAAAAAAAAAAAGAATATCTGCCTTGTAAAATTGTACTCAGGATTAATCAATTTGTGTAAAATACTTAGAACAATATATAGATCATGGTAAGATCTCAGAACCTACTCTGGTACCTCAAAGAAAGTATATAACCACTCCTACATGAGGAAAGCAGTGTCTTGCCCATTTTCAGTCCACCTGCTTTGGGGAAAGATGTGTGTACTATGCACAACAACAAATGTGTATATAATTATTCTCTCAAATTCAAATTTGGCTATATAATTTCAAATTTTGCGTTGTTGCCAGGCCAGGTTTTCTGGCCTTGAACTGAAAATCTTCCTGTCTCAACCTTCCGAGTAGCTGGGTTTGCAGGCACATTCCACTGTGTCTGGCCAGTGTGTTTTGATTCATATCAAGAGAATAATGCACATTATATATGACTGCAAGAGATCTTGATCTCACCTCACTTCACTCCCACATAGCAGGCATTGCTGGTGTGCATTTTCTCACCTTCTGTGGTGAGAGACACCTGACTGTGTCTTAGGGCTCACTTAGCACTGTGAGTCAGATAAGTTCTCTGGGTCCAGTCATCCATGAATGTCCAGTGTGTGTCCTCACCTCAGAGTGAGCTGGTTATGGCAGTGAGATTGAAGGATGTGTGTTGAGAGGCTTGCACTGTTCTTTTATTAAGGGAATGCACTCTTTCTACTGCAGGCTACTCTCTCCTATCTACCCCCAGTGCTGGCAATTATGGTAGCCATTCTGCAGCCACAAGAGGTAGAAAGCCTATCAAAAATTACTTTGATGATGGCAGACTCGAAAGAGGAGCAGTCATATCTCTTTATGATATTGTTGAGTTAGCCACTGAAATGATGGTGTAGTGCTCTCCCTTTTCATGGGAGAGAATTCCCGTGAGCTGCGTTGGGTTTTGCTGTTACTTGCTGCTGAAAACATTCTAAATGAGACAGCCTTCGTGAAAGTTTGTCATTGAGTAAGGTGGTGTAAGTGTGTGTGCGTGGCTGTGGCTGTGGACGTACAAAGAAGCCAGGAATATGTAGTGAGCCACAAGAAAAGGAGTACCTTTAAAAAAGCACAGCCCATTTATGTCCTTTCTTTGACTTCTCTCCAACATTTTGTTATGAAAACTATCAAATACACAACAAAACTGGAAGAATTTTACAGTAAACACTGTAAAATTTTAATATTTTACTGTATTTATTTAAATATGTCTTTTGACTTTGTTCTTTTGATTTCCAATTACAGACATCAATTTAACTCCAGTATTTCCTACCTACTAAATACTTTAAAATGACTGTAATTGAATTTGCTACAGTGAAATGTATCTTACCTGTACCTTTAATAAGTTTTGACAGACTTTTAGGCTAACATAAAGCAAACCTGTGTCAAAATATAAAACGTTTCCACCAAACCATATGTCCCAGGCCTCTTCCTAGACAAATTCTATCCCTCTTCCCTCCCCAAGAGGTAACCACTCCTCCGACATTTTTTCATACTCAGTTAGTTTGGTTGTTCTATCATTTCATAGAAATGGATTACATGCTGTTTTAGGTAAAGATACTTTCCCTCTGCATGTACTAGTCCATCTGTGTTGTATTAGCAAACATCCCATTTATGGTTTCTAAAAGAATACACTTCAGTATTTCATTTCCTCTGGCTTAACTGTAAATCGCACTTAAAATTTTGGTTTCTCCATGTTCATTGTTAGTATGTAGATTAGGTTTTGTGTGGGTATGTTGCCTTACTTAACACCATGCAGAAGGTTCTGTGTGTCTGCTGCACTATGGAGTAGTAGTTGGCAGGCAGGGTGGTGGTGGGGAGATGCTGTCGGGGGAGCCAGCTGATTGGAAGATGGAGGCCGTCTTCCGGAGGCTGTTTAGGGCAGGCACTAGGGAAGACTGGGTAGCTGCAGCTGGCGGACACCTTCTCCCACATGGAGGCATGTAGCCAGATCATAAAGTGTGATCTTACCCAGTCACAAGATGTTTCTTGGGTCTGTAACTCTCAAGAACAAGTGAGATAAAAGATTGTTTTTAAAAATAAAACATATACATAGAAAAATAATCAGAATGAGCTACACCAAACTAAAGTTTCTGGAAGTGCATTTGAATTCAATTTATCTTGCTCCTAGTTTTCTATATTTTCATGTTGAATAAATGAACAGCTTTTAAAATTAGTGTAATTTAAGAAATTAGTAGCTTAAAACATCCAAAAAAAGAAAAAAAAGTTCATTATTTCCTTGGGCTGTTTCTGTCACAAATTAGTTTGCTAACTGCAGATCCCGAACACGGTAGAGGGGATTGCTGCCCAGGCACTAACCACCAAAGTCAGGTAGGGCAGTGTCTTAGTTACTTCTCTCATTGCTGAGACAAAATGCCTGATGCCCAAAGATAAGGGAGATAAGGTTTATTTAGCCCACAGTTTGTAGAGGTTTCAGTCCATAGTCTGCTGGCCCCAAGGCAGGGTGACACATGGCAGAGGGGCAACAGTTCATGGCAGTGGAAGACAGCAGAAGCAACAAGGAGGGGGAGAAGAGACAAGGGGACAAGCCTCTTTCTGTCCCTTATATTGTGCCGGAGAACCACTCACACCCTTAATCCTAGCCCTGGACCGTGAGTCAATCACAAACTAGATTCAGCCACCTCTGAGAAGCTCCACTCCATGACTGCATGGGGCCTGCAGGGAACATCTGGACGTGTAACAGGGAGAAAACACACTTCACCTGGTTGTTTTGAAAGACAGGTCTCATGAGGTTAGGAATCAGACGCCAGACCTGGTCTTAGCACTCAGCTTCAATGTGACTGCCAAACTCATTTTCTGGGAGACTTTGTAGATTGCTTAGAGTTTTTTCTGTGTACATTCATGTCATCGGCAAGTAGACAGCTTCATTTCTTTCTGTCTGGTCTACGTGTTTGTTTTTCTCATGATGGCCAGACTTCTAGCACTGTGTGGAACCACAGCACCAGGAACCAACATCCCTTTGTTGCTCCTGATCTTAGAGCAAAAGCCTTCTGTTTTTCTCCGTTAAATGTAATTCATGTTATTTGTAGAGTTTTTGTAAATGCTCTTTACAAAAAATAAAAATAATTTCCTCTATTCTCAATTTGCAGAGAGGTTTTTTTAAAAAAATCATGAATGCACATTGGATTTTGTCTAATGTTTTGTGGGTATCAATTTAAATGTTTGGCAGAATTCTCTAGTGAAACAGTTCTGGTGAGGAGATTTCTTTCTGAAGAACCTTTACATTAAAAATTCAATTCCTTTAATGATTACATGGCTAAATTGTTTATATCATCTTTGCTGAGTGTTGGTAGCTTGTGATTTTTTAAAAGAATCGGACCATTTCTTTCAAATTGAGAATGCAAACTTGTTTTGTGGTTAACATTCTCTTACTACTTTTTTAGTAACTGCAACATTTTGTGCATGGTTTCCATTAGTTATCTGAGCATATTTAAAATACCTGATTTAAGATCTTTGGGTATTAAGTTCACTGTCTGGGTTTCCCTGGAACCTTACTGTTTCTGTTTCCCTAGAAAGAGCTGAACTGGAATGGCTCAAAGTTTTAATGTTCATAACATTATTTTTTTCTTTTTGACTCAGGAAGCAGAAACCCAGTATGAAGAGCAGATTGGCAAAATTATTGTGGAAACACAAGAACTTAAATGGCAAAATGTAAGTATTTCCCCCTTCAGATTAATGTTCTAAACATCTATTAAAAATTCTAATTCTTACTACAAAATTTCTTTTGGCAGTACTGGAAATCAAAGCCTGGGCCCCTCTACCACTGAGCTATACCTACACCCCTTTTTATTTTGAGACAGGGTCTCTGATTGCCCAGGCTGGCATCAAAACTTGTGATACTCCTGCCTCAACCTCCCCAGTAGTTGGGACTACAAGCATGCACCACTGTGCCTGGTTTTTACTGAAAAATTTTTAAATTTCCTAAAACTATTCGGGGCTAATGCCTTATCTGAAGCAAGGCCTGAAGAAAATTTCAACTAAAACTGTTGATGACATTTAGGCTACTAGAAAACCGGGAATAAAAATTTTGTTTAGCCATTCTGATACTGTAGTACTGAGGATAACTCTGAAAAGTCTTTTATTTTACATCTGAGAAACATAGTGTATATTATGGAACAAGGACATCTTGAAAGCAGTGAAGACTCAGAATCCGTACCATATTGTCCAAGGGTGTTGTTACACAATGTAACCAAATTGACAGTAGATCCCGGTTCCAGTTTTCTGCGTAGCTTCATCTGTACTGAGGCACTTTGGTGCCTTCTCATACCTTCCCCTTTGGTGCTCTCACCAGCTACAAAGTGAGCGCTTACAGTGATAGCCCTTCTCCTTCTCTGGCAATATTGGAACGGAACTTAGGGCTGACAGGTGAGACTGAGAATTCCAATGGCAAGTGTGGACCTAACTAGAAATGTTTAGAAATTTGAGGCTGCACAGACCTGCAGGATTGTGCATAGTGTGGGAATGAAACGAGGGGTGGGTCATATAAGGTCTGTTACAGATTTGTCAGTGGAAGGAACAGGTAAATACTTAGTAGAAGCCAAAGCTCAAAGCAATTTCCAACTAAAATCATACCTGTTTTTGGTTTTTTATGTGCTTATTTTGAGACTGGGATGTTGCCATGTTACTCAGGCTGTTCAGCTTCTAGGCACAAGAGATCACCTACTTCAGCTGGGTCTTCAGGTGTTTGCCCCTGCACCTGACTACATCTTACCACTGGGCAGGGAGGACCAATAGTATAATGTTACCAGAATTCCTGTGTTAATCACTAAGTTTAATGTAATCCAGTTGAAAGTGCTAAGAGCATGTTTGGGGTACTTAGGCTGATTCTACGGTTTATGTGGAAATACACATGCAAGAGTGGCTGGGAAAGTTTTAAAAGAGAAGAGTATAAGTTAGCCGCAATTGATTCTTAAACATGTTGTTAAGCTATGAGAATTAAAGTAGCTCTGTTGTATACATGAATAGTTAACTCAGTGAAACTGAATAAATCCAAATACATAAGATAATCTCGTGAATGTTAAAGATAGCTTTCAAATTAACAAGCAAGGATAGTATTAATAAACGTATTAGAGCTGGGTTCCATTTGATGAAAAAAAGCCAGATATCTATGCTACTTTATAAACTTGTACAAACACAGAAACTGTCCTATGTTGTTGGCATTGTAAATTCTAAGTACCTTGTTGTGTTTTCCCAAATAATACCAGATAACCTAGTATTATTTGGGAAATAATACCATAGCTGCTCTTGGTAGAAAGCAGCTATGTTTATTAGAACTCAAGGTAGCGTGAACACATCACAGGAGCTCACTGTTTTGGCCGGGCACAGTGGAGGGGAATGTAGAGGTATAGGTCTATGCTCAGATGGCTTTCGGCAGGACTTTTAAGACAGGGCATGGATTGGGTTTGGAAATCTTACAGTGTAAAGTTGGGACAGGTGAATGTAGCACCATGAGGGGCTTGAAGCTCGTTCCGAGACTAAGCTGTTGCTTGGTAAGCCAGGTGTTTAACCTAGTAAATTGTTGTCGCAGATAAAACTGCAGCAGTTGTCTGAGACAGTGATACCATTTTGTCAGTTATAGCCTTATATTGACTGGACAAAGCCTTCCTGGAACAAAGAACTGAGTCACTGACACAGGAATTCTCAGCTTAGTGCCGATAGCTCAGTTCTGTGTTCAGCCCACTGCGTCTTCAGCGTGAGCTTGAGAAGGTTCTGGTAGTGTTAGGATGTGACCACTCAGGATCTGGGCAGCTCTGTGAAGAGTGATAAGGGTACAGAAGGCCGTTTCTGGGGATGGTTGGTGATAATGTCAAGTGTTCCATGTCTTTCCCATCTTGGATGATCACTTGTAGGCTCATTTCCTAGCACAAAGCCTGTGCACCATATTTAAGGCTCCAGAAGCCACCCATTTGGACATACGAGCATGGAAGAACCCCATGGAAAAGATTTTATTACACTTTATAGATCATTCCTAATCTAGCGCTGACGGCATCCAAGTTAAATCAAGAGAATGGAGGCCTCCAAATCACCTTTCATATACACTCTGTGTATGGAACTCGTAGATAGAGTGGCCACAATGCAGAGAGCAATACTAAGAACCTTAGAGCTAACCATGGCTGAGAAATAATATGGTAGCTCATTTAAGGTTCTGGGTTAATAAAGAGGAAATAAAATATTTAGTAAAGCAAAAGCCTGGCGTTGTCCTCTGTGGCTCTCATAGTCTGGATTGAGGCCAGCAAATGTTTTCTGTATGGAACCCATGGGCTCTGTCACACCATGCTGTTGGGTTGGTGTCAAAGCAGCCACGAGGTATATGGGACGCGTTCACCATGGGCCATGATTTGTAGACTCACTGCTGGCCTTATTAGGAAAAAGACTTAACAAGAATGATTAGATCGATTTGTACCTCCCACTGGGACAGTTACGCATGTCCCACTGGTGGTTCAAGCTGGTGGGAACATGCTAAATGAGTCTGTGTTCCAAAAAGCTTTATCTATGGACATTGAAATTTGAATTTCAGACAGTCTTCAGGTGAGTTGAAGTGTGAGTTTTCTTTTGATAATTTCCTTTTTATCCATTAAAAAATATAAGACCTATTTTAGCTTACAGGCCAAACGGAAACAAATAGTTGAGCAGACGAGACCTGTAGGTCATAGTTTGTCAGCCCTTGATTTTCACCTGTGTTGGTGGAAACTGTTCCTTTCTTAGAATGGTCTGTTCCTGAAATCTTTAGCTCTGTAATTTTTAGTCTCTTGATGAGATGGCATATCAGGGATTGGAGAGTGACATTTGTTTCTCTGAGAGCCACGACTCTGAAGGATCTGTGCCCTGCAGTTTAGCTTCTGTGATAGCAAAGTCCTTGATGGAATTATTTCCAACATGGTTTCAAGGTGTTTTGTATTCTCTGGGGTCATTCACAGAAGATGTTACCCTGAATTTTAGGTTAATCTAGGGGAAAAACAGCGTATGTATTGGTAAGACTGTGAAGCATGTTGCATGTCTGAAGTAAGGAAATGCCCCAGACAGAAGGGGCAACTCTACCCAGTGTGTCTGGGGGAAACCAGTGGCATGTAGGGAGGAATGGCTGTTGAGGTTGGGGTAATGGAAAGTGATTCACCATTAGCTCTTTCTACTTTGCCTCAAGAATAGGAGGATGGGGGCAGTGGACTTCTCAGTGAAAGACAGGGCTTCGCGAAGTTCTCTAGAAACAGTCCTGAAAACATGAGTGCCCTTGTCCCTGTGATCCCTGGAGATTGGGAACATAACATCAAACCATGCTTTTTTTTTTTTTTTTTTGTAATCTCAGAATTACCTCTCTGGTAAGAAGTTTCACTTCATTCAGAGAAGAAGAAAGCAGTGATGCGAACACACTCAGAACCCACACTAAAGGAGTCAGTTTTAGGAAGAACATAGGGAGGGATGTGGAGGTTCCTATCTATAAGGAACTGTTTTATTAGGGTGGTGCTGGTGACATGAGATGTGCACCAGGGACATCATCAGCAGTCTTTGGAAAAACTTCCCATCAGTGCTGAGTGTGGTTTTCAGTCTGTCTTTGTCTATAAGGGGTGAAGTCCACTGAGGTCCTCTGGTGCCACCAAGTAAGTGTCTGTCCTGAAAGGGATTTTCTTTGGTAGTTTACCCTCATGGTGTTTTGTTGTTTTGTTTTTGTTTTTTTGTTTTTTTTTAAGTTTTTTAAGACTCTGTAGCCATTACTGGGCTTTTCAAAGTAGCATTGTTCAGTCTCTCCACCTTTGGCTTTTGGGGTATGGTGGGTCCCAGGATCATGAAACATGAAGAGTGGCTGGGACATTTGTTTTGGCCTTTGTGTGACCCCTTTCAGTGTGGATTCTTGACAGCTCCCCCCCTTAGGAAGCTCAAGAGCACTGAATCTTCTTGACCATTTGAGATTATGATTCTTCCTAAGCTCAGAAGCCTTTGTTGTTTCTATTATGGGCGTCTCCATAGCTGCTGTTGTGTTCACTCTTTTGTCGCTCAGCTTTGGACAAGCTTTGCCCTACAATAGTGTAAGCTCTTCGATCTGTGCTGATTTTATTTCTCCTGAGGAATCACAGCATAGGTGTCAGTTGAGATTTTTGCTTTGTGACAGGACTGATATTTTTCCTTTGTCAGTTTCAAAAAATGACCTATCAACAGACAAGATTAAGCCTAAATTTACTCTATGAGGAGTATCTAATAGGTCAGCTTGTGCCAAAGCCTTAGGGTTAGGGTTAGGGTTAGGGTTAGGGTTAGGGTTAGGGTTAGGGTTAGGGTTAGGGTTAGGGTCAGAGACTAGATTGTCATGAATTTTCCCTTATTTGGATAACAGGAGTATCAGGCTTTACAAAAGTGTCTGTGTGGGCAAAATTTATTAGGAATGGAGTCAAACAGATCTTTTGTATAGGAAGCTGCTTTTGTATAGGAAGCTTTTGTATACGAAGCTCTAGAAAGTTTGCCAGGCACTCTCTTCAATCTCCCTCACTATGTTAATATATATGATCTTTTTTATTAAGGCATAAATCATTAAACGTGTTTTCCATTCAGATCCTTACACATACTGTATATAAAGTGAATTTTATGCATGTATGTATATACTCATACATAACATGAATAATGTATATAAAAGTGAATCCCAGCACTCTGGGAAGCTGAGGCAAGAGGATCACAAGTCTGATGCCAGCCTGGGCAAAGTTGGTGACTTAGCAAGAGACCTGTCTCAAAAAAAATAAATAAAAAAGGATAAGCTGTAGCTCAGAGTGAAGGCACTGGATTCAATACTTGGTGTGCAAAAAAGGTATAATAAATAGTGTATGTGTAGTTAGTGAGTATGGAATCCTAGAAGAAAAAGCAGTATTTCTGACTTGGAGACCCGAAGGTAATGTTCTCAGGCTGGAGCAAGGCGCGCCCATGGATCATGAGATGCCCACCATCTAAGTAGCTCACTGACTGTGAGGAAGATGCTTCAAATATTTAGAAACATTTTTCTCTGTAAATTTAAGGGTAAAATGAAAATTGGGTGTATAATTCTATTCTGGGACAGTCATTGATGTGCCTTTAAGTTTTCTTTTATATTCTTAGCTAGAACAGGGCTGTTACTTCTTATATGTCTTATCTGTTTATATGCATCTACAGCTGGCTTTCCCAAGGCACACTCCCTCTTCCTGCCTGCTAACCGTATTAACAATGTTTGGTTGTTTTAGCGGTAAAGTCAGCAGGTTATTATTGGCTTTTTTTCTAAGGCTTTTTGAAGATCTGGATTTAGGTTCTGGTTATAATTTCTATTCGAATACTTGCTGCACATTAAATCCCCTATTTTGGATCTAACACTGTTCATGAATAGAAGAGAGCTGGAGGTCAATTTTTCAGAATCTGTCCTCACAAAACCCATTCCTGAAGTCTCCAATGGACTTACTCATTCTTTTCTTGTTTGGTGGTAGGATTAGAGTAGAGTCTATTTTACTTTCATAGCAGAAATTTTACGGATAGCTTCTGAGAGATTTTGCCCAACACTACAGATTTTCAAAATCTGTTTCCTATGCAGATGGAAATTTTTCTAAGCTATTCTTGGAATTGTCTCATTCTTTTTCAGCAGACAATATGTGCCAATTGATAATCTGGAAACAGGCAGTATTATTATTTTTTTAAATTTTATTTACAGAGGGGAAAAAAACAGAAAAAAGGATAGCAACAATACAGAATTCCAAGGAGAAAAGGAAAAAAACAGCAACAAAAAAACCTCAGAAATTATTACTTGACAAATTACATACTGACTTCTTGGAAATAGTTGTTCAAATTACAAAGTTAAAACATGTAAAGTAAGCATTCAAACAGTGAGACTGTTAACAGTTCTGCTCCACGATCTGACAAAAACAGCAATATGGGCATCCATCTTACTCACTCAAATATACATTCAATTATATCAAAAGGGTAAAATTAAACACAACAAAACAGAACAAAGCGGATCACACGAAAGCAATGTAAGAGACATAAATTTCAAAACTAGGCAATCGGAGATATTCATTCTCTATCGTATTGACTGTTGTTTTCTTCCAAATAGTTGTCCATATTGTTACATACAGGGAATTCACATGAAACAACATAGTATGGAATTGATCTGAGCAGGATGAGGAGGGCGTTTCAGGTCTTCAAGACCAGATAATAGGTAAGCCAAGAATGGCTGTCATAGTGTCTCTCATTCTCCTCAAAACAGCTGTCCATACCTTCATGTGTATTGAACTTAAACAAAACAAAACAAGCTAAAATCACTTTGAACAAAGAGTGATAGTTTTGCTGGATTTCACATCATGACATTATTGGAATCAGCAGTGGGTACTGTAGTGTCTCTTTTTCTTCAAAGTAGTTGTTCATTTCAACATGTGTTATATAGTTGGTTCTTGTAAACTGTTTATAAGCTCTACACATGCATGAGTCTCTAAATGTATATCTATCCTTTCTGTATTAGAGGGAAAAACAAAACAAAGCAAGATAAAACAAAACAATTCCTAGAAAAGCACGAAGCAAAAAAGTTATATAAAACCACAATACAAGGTGATCTACAATGGCTACCATGATGTCTCAGCAGTATATAACAACATTAATAAAAACGAAGCATTGGAGACATTATAAGACTTCAAAAGCAAGTAATAAACCAGACTGGGTATCTTAGTGAATCTTGTCATCTTCAGTATAGTTGCCTATACTCTTAGATATGTTATTGATGTTATCAATCATAACAGATTTAAATAAAATCAGTCAATACAAAGTAGCAATCTAACAAACCAGATTCAAATAAGATCAATCATAATAAGACAGTATAAATTATAAAGGGCTTCAGATTAAGTTGATAGGAAATTAGGGCTGATTACCATAATATGTCCTCTTATTTTTGGGATAGCTGACCATGTCCTCAAGTCTAGTGTAAGTAGACAAACTGGAATAGCATGTAATCCATCCAAGCAGAGTGATAAGAATAATGTAAATTTTAAATCTTGTTACCCATTTAACAATATTCTCTGCCTTCCTTTTTTAGACAATTCCTCCCCTTTCACTCCCTTGGGGTGCACTGCTTGTTTTGGGTCCCACTGCCTCCCTATATAGAGCATCTCAATGGACCCTATCTCCTGATCTACTCTGCCTGTGTTTCTCTCTGTTAATATTTCAAGGCCGTCTATACTAGAGATTACAGCCAATCTTCTCTGCCTTATTTCTGCTATTCTGTTTTTCTGCCATTGGTTGTCTATTTTTCTGTTCCCCTCCACTGTCTGCCCCGTTCACTGAGGCCTTTCTGCCATTGTTCCTGAAATGCTTGTATTGTTGTTCTCTCTCTCTAAAATGTCCCTCAGTATTTTTTTGTAGGGTTGTATTGGTGGTCACAAATTCTCCAAGTTCCTCTTTGTCATGGAAGCATCTTCTCTCTCCCTTAATTTCTAGAGAGAGTTTTGCAGGATACATCAATCTGGGCTGGAGGTTGTTCTCCTTCAGGGCTTGAATTACTTCACTCCAAGCTCTTCTTGACCTGATGGTCTGTGTCGAGAAGTCTGCCGTGATTTTGAAGGGTTTTCCTGTATAGGTGATCTGTTTCTTTTCTCTGATGGCTTTTAATATTCTGTTCTTATATTGAATTTCTGGGATCTTGATTATTATGTGTCTAGTTGTAGCTCTGTTTTGGTTGTAGGTGGCTGGAGTTCTGTATGCTTCATACATCTGCATATCATTTCCTTTTTCTATGCTTGGGAAATTTTCCTTAATAATTTCTGTGAATAGCCTTTGCAATTCCTCTGTTTTGACTCCTGCTTCTTCATTCACATGCTTTATTCTTAAGTTAAAGATCTTCTTGTCGTCCTCTAACCTTCCAATTGTTGCTGCCTGCTCCCTTGTTATTTTTTAGAGATCTTCCCTTCCATGATTACACATTGCAAGCCTGTGTTCAATTTTTGATAGTCTATCTTTGATTTCTTTCAAGCAATTTTGCCAGTTTTCTATGGAGTCTTTAGTTTCCTGATAATCTCTTTGAATCTGCTTCATGAATTCTAGGTATTTTTTTTATTCTTCATTAAATGTTTCTCTCCTTTTGTGTTCCTCCATTCTTCTGTCTGTGTCTTCTTGAGACGTGCCCAGCCTTTCTTTTATTAATCTACTTATCTCTTGTTTAATTTGAATTAATATTTCAGTTTTGATCCTGCTTACAAGGTCCTGAAGATATCTCTTGATGTGCACTAACGCTGTGTTTGATGTTGCATGTTTGCTGCCCTCAATCTCTTTTGTATTTACCTCTCCTGGATCAATGTTCTCAGGGTTGGGGGCTGGGTTTTTTTCTTATTTCTCCCTCTTGTCATGTTTTTGGTTCCTTCCATACAAGTGTATA
>PVJX010022320.1:0-30703 GCA_004027295.1 Dolichotis patagonum
TATCAAGTCCATTTGTTCACAGGTGTGATTCAGTTCTGTTATGTCTTTGCTGATTTTCTGTCTAGTTGATCTGTCCCTTTGGGTCAATGGTGTGTTAAAGTCTCCTGTTATAATTGTATTATTGCTTATTTGATTTTTCATTTCTGTTAGTATTTGCTTTATATAGCTGGGTGCTCTGGAATTTGGTGCATATATATGTTTGAGATTGTTATTTCTTCCTCTTGAAGTTTTCCCCTAACTAGTATGTGGTGACCTTCTTTATCTCTTTGGATCATTCTTGGTTTGAAATTCACATTGTGTGCAAACAGGATCGCTACTCCTGCTTTTTTTTTTTTTTTGGTTTCCTGTTGTTTGAAGTATTTTTTTCCATCTCTTGACTTTCAGTCTATGAGTGTCCTGTTGGGTTAGATGGGTTTCTTGTAGACAGCATATGGTAGGATGTTGTTTGTTGATCCATTCTGCCAGTCTGTTTCTTTTGATTGGCGAGTTGAGGCCATTTATGTTAATGGTTGTAACTGTTATACATTGGTTTATTGTTGACATGTTATCTTCTGCTATTGTGTCTTTAGCTTTCCATTCTGTGCAATTGTCTGCCTTGCTTGGTGTTTTTATGCCATGTGTATCTAGAATGTCTTTCAGTATTCTTTGTAAGTTTGGTTTGGTGTTCATGAAGTTCTTCAGCTGTTCTTTGTCATGGAAGTATCTTATTTCTCCATCCATTTTGAAGGACAGTTTTGCAAGGTATGTCAGTCTGGGTTGGAAGTGGTTTTCCTTTAGGATCTGAAATACTTCACTCCATGCTCTTCTTGATTTCATTGTTTGTGTTGAGAAGTCTGCCATGATTCTGATAGGTTTTCCTTTATAGGTGATCTTTCTTTTCTCTCTAACAGTTTTTAGTATTCTATTCTTATGTTGGATTTCTGAGATGGTGATTATTATGTGTCTGGGTGTAGTTTTATTTTGGTTATGGCTGTTTGGAGTTCTATATGCTTCACTTATCCTGATGTCAGTTTCTCTTCTCATGTTTGGGAAGTTTTCAGCTATTACTTCTGTAAATATCCTCTTGATATCATTTGGGCTGTCCCCTTCTTTTTCATTGATCCCTATTAATCTTCTGTTATTTTTCTTTGCATCATCTTGCAGGTGTTGAATTGTTATTTCCTGATTCTTTGTTATTTTTAAAAGATCTTGTCTTTCCTGCTCACTGGCTGCAATCTTATCTTCGAGGTCTGAAATTCTATCTTCACTTTCTCTGAGGCGGTTTTTACAGCTTTCAGTAAAATTTTTGATTTCCTGTATATCTCTTTGAATCTGCTTTATGCATTCTGTTTGTTTCTTATATTGTTCTTTGAGGGATTCTGTTTGCTTTGTTCCTCTAATATTTTAGCTGTGTTTTCACTATATGCATTCACTATTTCTTTCACTATTTTTATCAATTCTTCTTTTACCTGGACGAGTATTTCTGATTTGAATTTCTCCATAGCTTTCCCTATTTGCATATTTATTTCATTTGATATCACTTCAGACATTTCAGGTGTATGGCTTCTTTTTTCTTCTAGGTACACGGCTTCTAAGCTTTCTTGGGGAGGGCTAGAGCTTTGAGCCTCCCTTTTGGTCTTTCCTTTTGTCATTTTTCTATATTTCCTTGCTTCAAGCGGTGTTCCAGTGCTTTCTCTGCATGTGTGGTGAATTACCTCTTGCACCCTCAGTTCCTGGTGGGGCAGTGGCTCCCCCACAGGCTCTTGGCTTCCTCACAGGGTCCTAACTCCTCTCTGTGGGCTCCTGGCTCTCTAAGTGGTTAGGCGAATGCTGGGTGTGGTTAACCCAGAGCCTGTGGAATCTCAGGCAGTCCAGGCCACCATGCTTTGTCCCAGGCAGGTCTCCAGGAGGTTCTCTGCGAGTGAAGCGTGGGCCTACAGGTCCCAAAGAGTCAGGCCAGAATGTTGGTTTCTGCAAAGTTCCCAGTCCCAAACAGACCTGGCCAAGATGCTAGTCTCCACTATATTCCCCATCTAAACAGCCTGGACCACTCTGCGGGTCCAAGAGGTTCGGGTTCCAAAGAGACAGGCCGCGATGCTGGTCTCTGGGAGACTTCCTGTGGGTGAAGGGCGGGGCTACAGGCCCAAACAGACCTGGCCCAGATGCCTGTTTCCGGGCAGTTCCCTGCGGATGAAGGGTGGGCCTACCAGTCCCAAACAGTCGCGCCCAGATGCAGGTCTGCACAGACTTTCAATCCAAACAGCCCGGGCGACTCTGTGGGTTCCGAGAGTTTCGGGTCCCAAAGAGACAGTCTGCGATGCTGGTCCCACTCTGCAGTTTTCAAATCTAAGTGGTTGTATGCTTTATAAATTTGAAACTGCAGTTGGCTCTAGTTTATAGAGACCTAAAAAGGACAGGCTTAAATAGGGGAGGGGTTTATTTTTCTTTATATAAAATAGTTTGAAACTTACTGCTCAAGCTAGACATGGTGATGCCACATAGCACCTAAGTTACTTGTAGCTGACTTTCCTCTAAGCCTTGGGACTTGGCTTATGAATATGAGATGGTTGCCAGGGCTCCATCCATGTATCTAGTTATTACTCTGTAATAAGGAAAAGGATGAAAAAAATAATGCATACTAATTTCACATAACAACTTGCATTTAAATGACCATGTAAGTCACATGGAAACCAGGAAGTGGATTTTAATAGTGGAGCACATGGTCTCTCTGAATAAAATTGGAGTTTGATTTCTAAGAAAAGAAGGTTAAATACAGAGTAGGGAACTGGCAGTTTGTTGTCAAAGTAGAAAGATTCTTAAATATTACATTTATAGTTGGGTTATATCTTTAACCATACTTCGACTTAATGCTTTTGCTTAGAATTGCATTTTGCATAGCATTCTTATTGCCAGATGAGTGGGTGTCATATTAATTTCTGTGTTTGATTTTTCTGGGTCATTTATTTCATTTTATTTATTTTTTGTTATTTTGAGGCAAGGTTTTGCTATGCAGTTCAGCCTGGCCTTAAACTCACTTTATAGCCTAGATTGGCCTCGGACTCACAACAATATTTCTGCTTCAGCCTCCTTAGTGAGATTACCACCACGTGCTACCATGTCTGGCTGTCTGCATTATTTAAAAACCTGAAGTCTTACAAAATGTAGAACATTGGCTTTTGTTGTTTGGAACTGAAGAAGTTGTCATCTTACATAGGGTTTGACCCAGTGATAGGCTCATTTCTGCTCTTTGTGGGCTCCCTGTTTTCTGCCTGCTCCTTCTCCTTTGGCAACCTTGTCTTATTTGATGAATGCCATAGCTGCTCAGGTCTCTCCAAGGACGTGAACTAGAATTTTGTTTACAGTGCTTCTGTCCTGGTTTGTCTCTCCTGTTCTTCTATCTTGCCTTCCTTTTCCTCTTTCATTTTACTGCTTTTCTTATACATACATGACTACCTGTTGAAGCTTGGTGCATGTCTTTACTTGCTTTCTTGGCTTTCTTGTTCAGTGTCCCCATTAGACTTTTCTCTCAGTGTGTGTGTGTGTGTGTGTGTGTGTGTGTTTGGTAGAGTTGTAGTTTTCAAATATTTGGTAGAGAGTACTGCATTTTGAAGTGCCAGATTGTGAAGTAGATGGGCAGAATGGGGAGTCTAGAATCAGCCTTCTGTGTTGGGCATGAGGGGACATTGTGCTGGGGGTGGGAGTTTGGTGCTGGGGTAGGGAATATGTGGTAGAGTAGATTTTTGTGCTGGGATAGAGTTTAGCACAGCGTAGGAGTTTGGTGCTAGAGGAAGGAACTGGGGAATTCCTCCTTGAACAGAGTTGCCTCTCTTCACTATCCCAACAGTGCCTTTGTGTTCATCCTGCATTATTTCTGAATCCACTGAAACATCCAACCCCATTAGGAACACTCTCAAGATAGGTAATTCCCTTCCCCCAGAGCTATTCTCTTTTGATCAGCTATTGGTAGGTCAGCCTCTTGAGTGTGATTCAGACTCATTTCTTAAATCTCCCTGGGGAGTGGTGACGTTTCCTGTCTCTGGAATCTGTGTTGCTAGGGCTGGACTTGTCAAGTGCATCTGCTGCTTCCCCAGAAGCTGGAGTACCTCAGTCTTATGAATGGCTTTTCCTTTTACAGCTGCATCTTTCTTGGTCCATTTAGTTCTATGTGCTTTCTATCTTCCAGTAGTTTATCACACTTTCATGTCTTTTAATGGATTTCTTCCTATGCACTTTTCAACCTCTGCTTTCATGGAGATATTCTTTTGAAAATAAGATTTATGTTGTTATGACCTCTACAACCCTAGACCCCAGACTTACACTTGCTGGACCTTTCTCTCTCAAGTACAAGGAGGAAGAGGAACAAGAAGAGCCAAGCAAAGCAAAGGTAAATTTTTTTTTCCGTGATATTAGGGATTAAACTCATGACTTCATGATTGCCAGGCAGGCACTTATGCTACTGAGCTAAATCCTCGGCCCAAGCAAAAGTAATTTTAATATAAGTATTGCAAGAAGTGGTAAGGAGCCACAGGATTGGCAAGACCCAGAGCTGGAACACCAATGAATCTGGGACAGTGGTCCTGTTTCATGGGATATAGAGGTCCCATCTCCACACCCCTGAGGACTGATACTTGATTGACTAGCTATTGGGTTTGTTGCTAGGGGTTTGGTCTTGTGGGATAGCAGGAGAATATGGGTAGGTGTGGCAACCTGCACTGGGAGGGACAGTGTTGCCTGCCCAAAGGCTGGTGTCAAAATCACAGCCTGTCAGCTTCAAACCACCAAGCTGCTTGAAAACTGCATATGCTTATAACCACACAAAAGCTACTTTTTCTATCCTCTAAAAATGCCTTGGAGCTGGGCGTGGTGGTGTATGCCTGTAATCCCTGCAGCTGGGAGACTGAGGCAGGAGGATTGCCTAGAGTTCAAGGCCAGCCTGGAATACATAGTCAGACCCTGTCTCACAGAAAGAAAGAAAGAAAGAAAGAAAGAAAGAAAGAAAGAAAGAAAGAAAGAAACTTGAGTCTTTTAATTCTCCCCTGGAATCTCTTTTGTCCTTACAGTGTAATTGTAAAAAATATTAGATGTAGACCTTTGCTTAGATATTTTCCTTCTACCAGCTGGATCCCACCTAATCCAACATTTTATGAATTGTTGTGTGGTCTTTCAGAATTTTTTTAGTGAAAGGAAAGTTTACACAATAGTATATGTTTAGTGCTTTATGTAGGAGAGCCAGTAAGTTTTACATAATTTCTATTCCAGTTGCTTTTAGAATTTTGGTATTCCCTTATTTTTCCATATGGCTTTTTGAGTTTTTTAAAGGCACAATATCTGCAAATAATTTGCATTTGTCCTGTTCAATAATTGTTCCTCCTAGGTTGGTCTTAATATTTTATATTCTTTTTAAAGTGGTAGAGTATCAATGATAAGTGTAAGGAATTAAGGTGGCATGTTGCTTGGGGATATGAAGTTGCTAATCTTTTATTTTTACCTTTGTGTATGTTGATACAGGCCCTAGGGTGAATTTTTCAGCTTGTTTTACCCAGGACCTATTTGCTAAAACTTGTCCTTTCTCTCTATTAGTAATAGTGACAACTTGTTTGCTTTATCTTCCTTTGTTAGCAAATAAAACAAGCTTCTGTAATAGTTCTTTATTGTGAATCTTGTTTGGAAATTTTGAAATCTCATTGTTTTGTGGAGTAGAAAGGCCTTTCACAGAAGACATCAAGTTTGAAGGGTTCTTCCCTGACCTGCAGATGTTCTAGTTTTAGAACATCATGGCAGTTGGTTATGTTTGGTTTTTAGGTTTGGAAAGAAATAGGAAAGCTCCTGGTTTTTAAAAATCTGATTTCCCTTAAAATGCTAGTATCAATGCCCCACCTATGACTCACATTACCAAAACAGATAAAATGAAATGTCTCAAAAGTATTAACAAGGTAATAAGCCTGTGTAATTAGGAAATGGTGATTATTGACTTACGGTCTCTTAGTCCCAAGTCACCCCCTTTTGCCTGCTCTATGAGAAAGAATCTGGGCTCCTTAAATATTTTCCCACTGGAATTCTGCCACTAGAGGATGTCAGGAAAACACTGCAGGAGCCAGTATACTTTCTTAAAAAACTTGAAGCCACCTGAATTCGTGCCCAAGACCAACCTGAGTGTCTGAACCCGCTGATGTGACTGGCTTGAGGCACCCTAGTGTGGAGCTGATGTCCTACATGACTTACCCAGAGCCAGCCCTGCATGCAACTCACACAGAGGTGCTGTGGATTTGCACTGCAGCCATGCTGAAGTCGGAGGTCAGGGAGCCCAGTGGAGAACTGAACCAGACAGGAACCGGCATCAATCCTTCATGAGTGTTGGGAATAAGACCCTCCCACATGTTGGAGTCAGGCAGGATGGGCCTGAACTGGGAATGGCAATGACTTTAGTTGGTTGCTCCCCTCCTAGAGCAGATTGGTGAGATCTGCTTGACCTGGGTCACACCCCTGGCCAGAACCCAATAAGTCATCCAAAACAGATTCCCTTTGCACAACTCACACTGATGCAGTGAAGGCTCCTGAAGGTTGACTGACCTGGAGGGGAGGAGCCGGCATACACTGCCCCTGCCTGCACCTCAGTGTCTGACAGCAGAATGGAGAGGGCAGAAACCCCTAGCCAGCATTCTGTAGAAGTACTCTAACCAACAAAAAAAGGGGCTGGGAATTACACTATACAATTGTATGGAAAGAACCAAAAACATGACGAGAGACAGAGAAATAAGAAAAAGCCCCCAGCCCCCAACCCTGAGAATATTGATCCAGGAGAGGTAAATACAGAAGAGACTGAGGGCAGCAAACATGCAACATCAAACACGGCATCAGCAGACATAAAGAGATATATTCGGGACCTCGTAAATGAGATCAAAACTGAAATATTAATTCAAGTTGAACAAGAGATAAGTAGATTAATAGAAGAAAGGCTAAGCACCTCTCAAGAAGACACATATGGAAGAATGGAAGAACACAAAAGGAGAGAAATGTTCAATGAAGAATATAAAGAAAACCTAGAATTAATGAAGCAGATTCAAAGAGATTACCAGGAAACTAAAAACTCCACTGAAAGCTGGCAAAACTGCTTGAAAGAAACTAAGGATAGACTATCAGAACTTGAAGACAGCCTTGCAGTGTGTGATCATGAAAGGGAAGTTCTCTTAAAAATAACAATGGAGCAGGCAGTAACTATACAAAGTCTAGAGGACAACAAGAGGATCTATAACTTAAGAATACAACATGTGAATGAAGAAGCAGGAGTCAAAACAAGGGAATTGCAAAGGCTATTTACAGAAATTATTAAGGAAAATTTCCCAAGCATAGAAAAAGGAAATGATATGCAGATGTATGAAGCATACAGAACCCCAGCCACCTACAACAAAAACAGAGCTACACCCAGACACATAATAATCAAGATCCCAGAAATTCAATATAAGAACAGAATATTAAAAGCCATCAGAGAAAAGAAACAGATCACCCATCAAATGATGGGAAAACCTATCAAAATCATGGCAGACTTCTCGACACAGACCATCAAGTCAAGAAGAGCTTGGAGTGAAGTAATTCAAGCCCTGAAGGAGAACAACCTTCAGCCCAGATTGATTTATCCTGCAAAACTCTCTCTAGAAATTAATGGAGAAGCAAGATGCTTCCATGACAAAGAGGAACTGGGAGAATTTGTGACCACCAATCCAACCCTACAAAAAATACTGAAGGACATTCTAGAGAGAGAGAAAGAATACAAGGATTTCAGGAACAGTGGCAGAGAGACCTCAATGAATGGGGTAGACAGTGGAATGAAAGAGAAAAATAGACAACCAATGGCAGAAAAATAGAACAGCAGAAATGAGGCACAGAATATTGGCTGTAATCTCTACTATAGATGGCCTTGATATATTAACAAAAAGAAATACAGGCAGAGTAGATCAGGAGATAGGATCCATCAAGATGCTCTGCATATGGAGTTAGTGGGACCCAAAATAAGCAGTGCACACTATGGGAGTGAAAGGGGAGGAATTGTCTAACAAAGAAGGCAGAGGATATTAATAGGGTAACAAGATTTAAAATCTACATTATTCTTACCACTCTACTTAGATGGATTACATGCTGTTCCAGTTTATCTACTTACACTAGATTTGAGAGCACAAACAGTTATACCCCAAACAGCAGGACATAGTATGGTAATCATCCTTAATTTCCTATTAACTTAATCTGAAGCCCTGTATAACTTACACTGTCTTATTATGACTGATCTTATTTGAATCTGGTTTGTGAGGTTGCTGTTTTGTATTGACTGATTTTATTCAAATCTGTTATGATTGATAGTATCAAGTCTAAGAGTATAGGCAACTACACTGAAGATGACAAGATTTACTAAGATACCCACTCTGGTTTGATTATTACCTGCTTTTGAAGTCTTATAATGTCTCCAACTCTTTGTTTTTATTAATATTATTATATACTGCTGAGACATCATGGTAACCATTATAGTTCACCTTGTATTGT
The DNA here is from genome assembly GCA_004027295.1 of Dolichotis patagonum. NCBI lineage: Eukaryota > Metazoa > Chordata > Mammalia > Rodentia > Caviidae > Dolichotis > Dolichotis patagonum. Next base: position 8,512 of record PVJX010022320.1, read on the forward strand.
GGTTTTATATGACTTGTTTGCTTCATGCTTTTCTAGGAATTGTTTTGTTTGTCTTTCTTTGCTTTGTTTTTCCCTCTAATACAGAAAGGATAGATATCCATGTAGAAACTCATGAATGTGTAGAACTTATAAACAGTTTATGAGAACAAATTATATAATGCATGGTGAAATGAACAACTACTTTGAAGAAAAAGAGACACTATAGTACCCAGTGTTGATTCCGTAGAATCATGATGTGAAATCCATCAATGCTATCATTCTTAGGTCAGAGTGATTTTAGCCTGTTCTGTTTTGTTTAAGTTCAACACACATGAAGAGATGGACAGCTGTTTTGAAGAGAATGAGAGACACTATGACAGCCATTCTTGGCTTCCCTATTGTCTGGTCTTGAAGACCTCAAATGCCTTCCTCATCCTGTTCAGATCAGTTCCATACTACGTTGTTTCATGTGAATTCCCTGTATGTGAAGATATGGACAACTATTTGGAAGAAAACAAGAGTCATTATGATAGATAGTGAATATGTCTGATTGCCTTGCTTTGAAATTTATGTCTCTTACATTGCTTTCTTGTGTTCTGCTTTGTTCTGTTTTGTTGTGTTTAATTTTACCCTTTTGATATAATTGCATGTATATTTAAGTGTGTAAGATGGATGACCATATTACTATTTTTGTTAGATCATGGAGTAGAACTGTTAACAGTCTCACTGTTTGAAAGTCTTTGTATGTTTTAATTTTGTACCTTGAACAACTATTTCCAAGATGACAGTATGTAATTTATCAAGTAATGATTTCTTAGTGTTTTTTTGTTCTTTTCTTTTTTTTCCTTTGGAATTCTGTATTGTTACTACCCTTTTTTTCTGTTTTGTTTTTTATTTTCTCTTTAAATAAAATTAAAAACAAAAAAACTCTTGAAGCACCAATGGGTTTCTTCAGGTTCATCCAGTTCCTGCTTTGTTTGTAGTCACTGTAAGCTCAGCTCTGGGATGTTCCATGACCAGCAGTTTCCCAGACATCCTCTTGGGTGGCTTTGTGGAAGCTGAATATCTCTAGCTTCTGCAAGGCTTGTAGCTAATGGCAGTCAGCAGCCAGAAACCTCTGCAGTACATCTTTCTCAAGCAAGAGTCCACTGCAAGACACTTTCTGCTATAGTTTGGAGCTGGTATGTTCCCCAAAGGTCCATGTCTTAAAGAACTTGTGGGAAGGTGGAGCCTTATGGGAGAGAAAGTTAGGTCACTGGGTGGGAGACCTTGAAGGGGATTATGAGATGCCAGTTTCCTCAGTCTCTCTTTTTGCTTCCGGGTTGCTATGAGGTGAGCAGCTTGGTCAACTATGCACTCCTACCACAAAGTGCTGCCTCCCACAGGCCCAGGAGGTCAAGAGAACATGGATGAGCCAAAGATCTGTCCCGTGAAACCAAAACTCAAAGGAAACCTTTCCTCTTTCTAAGATGACTGTCTCAGTAGACTAACAGAAAGCTAACTACCCTACTAACATGATTTCCCAGCACTTTAGAATATACATGCCAGTGTCCTCCCTGCCATCTTGTGTTCTGCAACCGTGACCTTTTTATTAGTCAGATTTCAGCCCTAGGTGAGGCCATGATCTCAGCTGTAAGAGCAGCTATAAGAGGCTTCTCCTTCTTCTATATTTATTTTCCTTAAAGTTCTTTTACTTATTAGCTATTCCTTTATAAATGCAATCCTCTTTTATTGTTAATATTTCTTTATCTTAATCTTTCATTGTGTGAATTCTTTCTTCTGACTGTACTAAGGTTGATTTGGAAGCAACCTGCCATTATACAATTAATCTCAGATCATTATAAAATGGATCCCTGAGAATTTGAAAGGGAAATGTGAAGAGAAAAATTACAAGAGCATGGAATGGGATGAAAAGAGAAACTTAACCTCTTAATTTCTTAGGAAGGTCACTGATTTACACCTAGGACTTTCATCACAGAATACTGTTAGGCAATTTTATTATATTCAGATATGCAATTAGGATACAAAGGACCAGCCAAAAATCTGTCTTTAGATTTTTGTCCTCAGTTCTGTTATCCCTGCCCAAGTTGCCATTACTATTCTTAAATTTCTGGTGCTAGCTCTGATTATTTCCTAGGTCTCAGTCACATCTCATCAGTTTTTTCTTAGAGACTTGAAAATGGAATGCAAAACTGTGATCTGGGTTCAGATTTCATTTTTTTAAACTTTCAATTCTACCATATTAATTTACATTTTATAAGTATATATATAATATAGATTTCTTATATATTTTAAGTAGCTTTTTCATCAAATCAACATAGTTATTAGGATTTTAAAAGGTTTTCAACTAATTTCATATTTTAAGTGAAAATGATGTAAGGTTTTGTTTAAAAAAGACTCAATCTCCATCTCAAATATAAAGGGCATTCACAAAATTTGGTGAGTGTTCAAATTTAAAAAAATTACAATAACAGGCAAATTGTCAAGTATGATAGATATGTGTGTTCAAAGGGAGAAAGGTATTTTGAAGGAGATCAATAGCCGTGTGTCTTTTACTGTAATAAATTGTCAAACTTTCATTTTACCACTTACTTACTCTATGACCTTGACCTCAGCTCTGCCTTCTGTAACAGCAGGATGTGTCTGTCTCATTGAGCTTCCACTGAAATTACATAAACTAATCTGCATAAGTGTTTTAGAATGTTTTTCCCTGTGTTGATGAGCTCTGAATAAATGTGTCTTTTATTATTAAAATTTTTCTTAGATATTTTACTATATTTTACTTTCTATTTGACACACATAACATTTGCAATCAACATATTTTCTCATGTGGAATTTGTATTGTTTTTGATTAATTACCCTAGTCATTTGGGTCTAAAAATATAGTGTCTGCTTTTTTTCTATTCTCCCAATCCAATTAGCCTCCAAGCCAAATCATTCCTTCTGTTCAGCATCTTATACTCATCTCCTTCCTCTTTATGTATTCCTCTACTAACCTGGCTTATGCCTGGTTGATTTCAATAGATTTAAATAGTGTTTACCCATGTTATAACTCACTGTCTCCTGCCCCTGAATTTTGCACAATGTGAGGGTATTAAATCTTTCTGAATCCTGTCACTTCCTTGCCCAGCTATCTCCATTATCTTCTGGTAGTCTAAAAGAAACCATCCAGACATTTTAGCTTGGTATAAACGTTCCTTCTTTTTGGTACTATCTTGAACCTCTAATTATCTCTCTGCCTGAGTCCTCTACTCCAGCTAAAAGTCTTGCTTTTCTTTTGTACATGCAGGCACAGTACTTTCTTTTTATCAGCTTATTTTCTGTATTATTCCACCTGGTTCAACAGTCCTCTCCCACCTCCTCTAGTCTCCTGCCCATTCCGCCATCTTTAGGTGCAGCCCATCACTCTCCATCTCCCACAGGGGAAAGATCCATCATCCTGTGAGCTGCTCTCTAATACCTTTCTACGTAGTTGTCCTGATTCCCTGACAAGTTCCACTAAGTTTTCAGGGTTGGCAGACCTAAGACAGTGGGAACAGTTCTCCAACTTTGTGTGTGTGTGTGTGTGTGTGTGTGCGTGTGTGTGTGTGCGTGTGTGTCTGTGTGTTCATCTTGTACAGCGTTTTACTCATTTGAGATATGCTGTATAAATTATATTGAATTAAAAATTTTAAACATCCTATTGATTTAACTGTTTGATTGAAGTGATGAATTTCTTCTTGTCATTTATTAGTAATTCAATAATTTTATCTGTATTCTTCCAGTAATTACATTTTTTGGAAGAAAATAATGCAAAAGTGGGAGTATTACACTATATTTGTTTTTACTTTCCCATATATGATTTAAGAAACATTATCCAATGTCTGAATCACATAAAAATCTGTTTTCTGAAAGGCAAAATTTGACTCACTAGGACAAGTATAGATTTTTAAAAATAAGAGGTTAATAATTAAAGAGAAATTTTGCAATTATGAGAATTTTGGACTTGTGCTAGAAAGGTTCTCAAATTTCTAGAGACACTAGGAAAATTGCATCTAGAGAGTTTTACATTTGCATGCAAGAATTCATTCCCATCTTTACATTTTACATCTAGAAAGTTATCATTCATAAAGATGAAAATTATTGTAAATGACTATGAGAAGCAAGTTAAAAAGGCTGGCATCTTGAGTAATGTTACTATGGACAGGAAGAGAGGACTCTGATTTCCTTCTGGCTATGAATGCATCCCTTTTAAAAGTCCTCCTGGTTATTGTTTTAGAATGGATAGACACTGGATAAATTCCTTCTCTCTCAGGCCTGTGAATCTATTCTTAGTCTTAACAACCATGCTGATGTCATCTTCCTATAAAGCAGGCAGGTACCATAAAGATTTTGGTTAATTAAATGACAGTAGATAAATTCCTAATGAGATTTTAGTGGAAGCTTATAGATTTTCACAAAGAAGTCTAGGTTTAGTGATGATCTTAAAAATCCAAATCAGGTTTTCTAATTTCTGGTATAAATGGCTTCTCTGCTTTAAATTATACAAAGATTCAGGGTACTCTAGTCAAGATCCTGGCAGTTTGCATTTGTGTCCTGGACTAAGGTAAGTGTCCTTGGCAGTGTGCAGTGGTTGCAGCATCTATTATCATGATGAGCTTCTCAGTGTTTCCAGAGGAATAGACCAAATCCAGTGTTTCCAGAGGAATAGAAGAAATTCAGCAGAGAGAAAAGCCAGGCTCTGGGCCATATTGTTTCATATGCAGCTTTTCGTGCACTGCATGTAGACTTTATCCCTGTAGAGATGAGAATGATAAACACAAACATCAAGATACTTAAGGAAGTCTTTCTAAGTTTTGATTACCATAGAGAATAAGACATCTGTAGCATGAATTTGATTTTTCAAGTATTGATATTTTGGTCCTAATAATGAAATTCAAGCATACAAGAAGTCAAATTTGGCTTTTGAATTATTAAATATATAAAGTAATTCAGGCCTACCTTGATGAAAACCCAGAAATTTTTTACATGTACAGTATGGATGCCAGTACTAATTGACAAAGGCTTTCCTGCCTTGGAGGAAACAAGAGTTTGTGCATCAGACCTGGGTTACAGCTTTGTCCTGCAACATTTCTATTAGTCAACTGCATATGATGAAAGGGCCATTTGTTTCTTCATTTGTTCATTCCTTGCTGAACTGGGCACTGAAGAGAGAGGATAGCAATATGAAGCTTGCAGATTCTCCTCCAGAGGCTCATGTGTAGGGGACAGATGGTTGTGGAAACAAGTCACTACAGCACAGGGCAGTAAGTGTTGAAGTGGAGATATGCACCAGGAACCATTAGAAAGAATGGAAGTGAATCAGAGAAGACTCCCCAGAGGAGGTGACACTTGAGATAACATTAAGTCAGTTCTTGTCTGGGTCCTCTACAAAATTAACTGACAATTGATTAAAAATCAATGTAGATTTTTAGAGTTATCTGAGAAAAATCTGCAGTTTATTCCTTCATTTTACAAATACGAGTATTAAAACAAGAATGACTTGTTCAGTGTATTATGGTTTAAACCTAGAGTGTTTCCAAAAAGACTCAAATATTCAGAGATTGGGCTTAAGGAAGCTGACTGTGGGCATTGTACTCAACAGTGGGTGCTTCAAGAGTTCAGGGCCGAATGTGCTGTTCAGAGGTGGGGCCTGATCCGAAGACCTAGGTTACCAGGGCCAAGACCTAGAAGGATTTATCTTCCTTCCCAGCTCCTCCCTTTACTCTCTGCTTCCTGGCTACCATACCAGGAGTGGCTTCCTCTGCTAGATCCTTCCACCATGCCTTTTCTACCTTTCAGCTGATTTTGTACTGAATTCTCTAAAAATTATGAAGCAGAATAAATTTCACCTCCTTTAAACTGTGGGTGTCTGGCATTTTGCTCCAATGATGAGAAACAAACTAAGGCACACAGCCAAACCATCTCAAATTCCTGCTACAGCCTTTCTCTCCACATTTTGTGCTGAGGAATGAAAAGATAAGAATTTTCCTTTCAATTGTTTCACTTCATTATTTACTAAGTATGTTCTTGTAAAAGAAAAGAATCAATTATATTCAATAAGTCAACACTGTGAAGAGAAAACAGGAAAAAACTTCAAATTAATCTGGGGTAAAAAATTAGTTTCCTGTTGGTGTTGTAACAAATTATCTTGAATGTGATAGATTAAACCAACAGAAGGAGAGTGACCATGGACAACTTAAGGACACTGCAGGATTTATTTTCCTTGCCAGGAAAATTATAGGACCAAAAGATTTAGAAGGGAAAATGTCAAAGTTCAACATATTTTCACAGAACTCTATGTGATCATTTAAATAAAGGTAATCACTGAAGAAATAATCCTTGTACCACAGTACTAGGTATAGAATTAGGACATGCTTCTGTACTAAAAATTTCACGTTGCCCGAAATGATTTTCTAGTGCCACTGGAAGACTTTTAAAATGTTGCTTTCCTGAGAGCATAAACAACTTCATATAAAAACAAATGTAGAAAAACATGTACTTATTTAAAACTATAAAAATAACCATACTATTGGATTTCTGAATCTGTAGATTCTGTATCCCTGGATTCAACCCACCACAGAAAGAATATATTTTGAAAAAAACTGCATCTGTACTAAATATGCACAGAATTTTCTTGTCAATATTCTATAAACCATACAGCATAACAAGTATTTCCGTAGCTTTTACAGTGTATTATGTATTACAAATAACTTAGAGGTGGTGTAAAGTACATGGGAAGATGTGTGTGGGTTATGTACAAATATTATGTCATTTTATGTAAGAAACTTGACCATCTGAGGGTTTGTATAAGAGACTTGAGCACCTAAGCATCTCTGGAGGTCCTGAGACCAATATCTTTCAGAAACCTAGGATGAATATATGAATTTTATAGATATCTATGTATGTGTATTTAATGTGCATTTGTTGTAATACAGAAGGCACCACATTTAGATCTTCCATAGTGAAAGACTCATTGCTATTTCTTTCTGTGCATCTGTCTTTTTTTTTTTTTTTGTACCAGGAATTGAATTCATGACCTCACATTTGCCAGGCAGGCCCTATGCCACTGAGCTGCATCTCTGGCCCAATCTGTCTTTCTTTGAATAGAAGACAACCTCCACATGCTTAATGTCTGGTGTGTAACTATCCCTTGATAGAATTATTGAATCACCTTCTGTGTTGTCTGTCACGCTACACATCTTGGGAACAATGGGAAGTTTGGCTAAGACAAAGTTGCTAAATGCTCTAGTGTTACATGAGAGACCAATGTACTAGTCATAGATGGTTACATATTTGTGCTATTACATTGAGTTTAACCACCAAGAGGTGAAGGACCAGCCAACAGCTGTGGGTGGCCAGTCTAGAAGGTTCACCTAGGTTTCCAGCATCATGCCACTCACCAGTGTTACTCTGTATATATAAGAGTCAGTCATCTCTTAAGAAGAACCAAATCCTGAATCCAAAGAAATGGTCCAACCCATTTACTTGAGGAAATTTTTAGTGAAGAATCACATATCTATGGGTGAGTGCCTAAATTCTGAATGTAAAACTTGAATTGTCTCTCAGTATACTCACCTGTTGAACTTCTAGCTCAAGTGAGAGAACATTATCATCACCCCAGAGATTCCTTGGTCACTTGTAGTCAACTATTGCTTAAGAGATTCCCTCCCCCATATTGGGAAATTGAATAGAAGTCTGTAGCACAGAGCTACATCATCAGCCACTGTTTATTTTTCATTTTTAGACAAGATCTAATTTGCTAAGTCACCCAGGCTGGGTTTGAATTCATTATCCTCTTGCCTCAGGCTCCCAGAGTGTTGGGATTATAGGTGTGTGCTATCATGCCTGATTTGTCTCTTAACCTTTAACAGTGTAGATGACAGCAGTTTCACCTGAGGTGGTAGTTTATGTAAATACACCATGTACTCCTTGTTATCTGGCTTCTTTTGTCAGTACTATGTTTGAAAAATTCCTCTGTGTTGCTGAGGCACTGATTTGTTCCTTCTTACTGCTTCGTCAAAATCCATTCATTCGTGAAGATACCACAGTTTATTTTTTCATTCTACTATTGATAGATAGAAAGTCAAAAGCAGTCATTTATTCTTATCTATTATTGATGACTAGATAGAATCCATCATACTCATTATACCTCAAACTGGTTTCCAATTTGAGGATATGACAAAAATGTGACTGTGAGGATTCTTGCATATGTCTTTGATGAATATTTGCTCACATTTCTAGTGTGGGTAACCCAAGAATAAATTTTCTCTCACCATATATGATGGTCAACTTTGGTTGATGCTTGGGCCTAAAGTTCATAAGGGCAATAGTAAGAATCCTCAGAAACAACCAAATGTAGAGGTAATAAAGATGAAACTGCGCTAGAAGAATTGCCATATGTTAAGAGTTGGAAGAATTTGTTGAAAGAAGGCTTCTGTCTGAGACAGACAGAAGGGGGCCCAAAAAGTGGGTTGTCTATTAACTCTGCTTCTTGAGGGTGTTTTGTTGAGCAAGGTCACAAAGTAAGGCAGGCTTCAGCTGGGACATAACTATAATCAATCAATATGTTGTGCTCTAACAAAGGCGTCACCATTCTGTTCTGAATACACCATTTCTTTTGTTCCTAGTTTTTTTTTTTTTTTTTTTTTAAACTCCAGGAGCTAGGCAAACCCCTTTTTGTTAGGCCTCAGCCTTTGCAAATTCCAATGAAGGGATCGAGAGCTGTTAATCTCCCACAGAGCTAGTTGTCACTGCAAGATTCTCCTTAATACCAAATAAGGCAACAAAATCCCCTTTGCTCCTTGGTTCCCCCTCCCAACCCTGATACTGTGCTCTCTCTCCTTATAAACTCCCCCTGAACCCTAACCTGGTTGCACAGACTGCAAACTCCGTCACATCTGTGTCACTGGGTACCAGCATAAAGAATAAAGCACTTATTCCTTTTTCTTTTTGGATGTCGTCTCATTTTTGGGTTTTAGCAAATAAGATTACAAGTCTAGTTGCTTAGGTAATATTGATCCACTGGCAAATCATAGGATGAGTGTGAGATGGGACAGAACTATTGTCAACCAAAAATTTAAACAAGTATAGTCACTAGTGTAATATTGATTGGGGGTCAAATGAGAAAGTCAGTCACATAGTGAGCAGACAGGACTTTCCTGGAAGGGGAGGGTTAAGGAAGTTTGGGCCTCCACCCCAGGGTGACTGATGTCTATTTAGGATATCAATCACTACGGTTCAGCCTAGGGGAAGTATGTGTGAGTAATTCTTTTTCTTGAAGCCTGACCTTCAGTGAATATACCTCCAGTCACTGTTGTCTTCTACACTGACTTCTCAGGGCCCTGCCCTGTCTGACTGTCTACAATATTTCTACTTAACTTAGCTGTTTGTAATATCAGCAATGAGAGAAAAGTAATTAAGATACTTGCTTTCAATAAATTCTTCCTACTCTTCAGGTCTGTTGTTCCTAGAAATCATTCCTCAATTTTAGAGAACATGAACTCAGCATTTCAGACATCTAGCAAGTTGAGAGATATAATATTTCCCTCACATTATTTGGAGGTCCATACATCATCCCTGTAACACATACCCTATATTAAGATGAGAAGAACTTGGAATTCAACTCCAGAGGGAGAGGAGACAACCAGAACCCTATAATGTTTAGCTGGTGAGCCACTTTTTTTAGAAACAAGCTACGTGATAACAGTCTGAATTATTGACCTCTTTCCCACTTCGTCCTTTTCCCTGTTCCCTCTGATATCTTATCCATAATCTTCAATAAATGCAGCTACTTACTACTCAAAACGAAACAAAACAAAACAAAAATTGCCATATGTCAGAGGCATGCCATGCTATCACCTTTTGTCTTCTCAGTAACTCGGGGAGAGATGACAAAGCTGAGGCTGCTGAGAATGGAGCCAGATTCAAACCTGGCTTTTAAGTCTTACAAATTACCTTCCATTCTTTCTGTGCTGGTTAGGAAATATTCATGAATCAAATTTCTTAAGAGAGTTCAGGCTGTATCTATGCTTGTGGGTTTTCCTCCTTATATTTCCCTCCCAATGTCCTTATATGTATCTATGTGAAAATGCATTAGAACTCAGCATGGGTTTATTTTAATTTACTAATATACTCAGGTTATGCCCATTACTTGAAATAAAGAATTAAACCTATGATGTGAGCCCAGATGGACTATTATTTCCAATCTCAGTTTGTTTTCTTTTACATCTGCCACCCAGTTTTATGCTCGTGCACTCTAATATAATGGACATTTAATTTTCATGCCAATTTCATTACCTCTGTATGAACTTTGAACCCCTTGGAAAATATGCTGTATGGCATTTTGAGCTTGGAAAAGAAAAGATAATTACCTAATAGAGCTTATGAGAAAGAATACAAATATTTCAGTGCTATCTGCTTAATAACCAGGTCACTGAGGAGATTTCAGCAGTCACGCAAAACTCACACTTTCTATGATAGCATAATCATTCCTCTAGGCTATTTTCTATTAAAAGTTTATATGATTTAACAAGTTGTGATATTCTGTACTTCTTACCCCATACTATTGTCTAAATGTTACTTGCAAATGAAACCTATATAATCAGTAGTCATAAGTGAATCTTAGGATGATATGGCCCAGTTAAAGAACTGTCTGATCTAGTTACCTTTGGGGATTGTCTTGTTTTGCATATTCAATTCTAGTAACTGGCCAAAAAGAGACTTAAAGACTTGCTGTGTGCAAAGCCCTATGTTAGAAAGCCTGGAATCTAGAAGATAAAGATAAAGAATACCTTCCCTTCAGGAACTTACAATCAATTAGGGGAGACTGGTTGTAAACAAGCAAAGGTAACGTACAGTAAAAGGATACAGTAAGGATGGTGTCCTTGAGATTTGAGATCTTCTGCCCTCCAGCACCCCTTTCTGAAAGAAGATGCCATACTGCCTTGCTATCTCAACTGTGATCTAGACTGGTTATTTAGCAACTCCCATGAGTCATTGGTCTGAGACATTAGTAGGGGAAGGTTCCATTTCCCAGAAGCCAGAGAAAGCCCTCAGGAAAAAGCCTCAGTGCTGGCTTTAGGATGCCACTATATTGGTGTGCACTGGGAGAGTAAGTGGGGCACTGTGTGGGATACCCACAACCTCTGTTGAAAGGTAGCCCTAGGCTGCTGGGATGCCACCCAGCATAGGCATAGCTGACTGGACCAAAGCTAACCTGACCTTGGAAGAAGCAACATCTCTGGGTTGAAAAAAATGAGATCCCCTGGAAATGTGAGGAAGTAACCAGAGTCGTAGTGATATGCCAATGTGGATATGGAGCTGGCATCACAGGAAGACCAAGGCTAGGGTAGGTTGAATGTGGACAGACAGCTGGAGCCTTGATAAATGTGACAATCTGTGGAAAGAAGCAGGTAAATAGAAGAGAGAGGGAGAAGGAGAGAGTGAGAGCTGACAGTCTGGCAACCTTGTGAGATTGTAGCCTTTGCTTAGTGGTTTAGGTACCTGTGTGGCTCAGTTGTTCATTGCTTTCTGACCTTGGATGCTGGTGATAATTTCCAATGTCTCTTTCATGCACCTTCCCTTTACCTAAACTGGCTTAAGGAGATATTGATTTTTGCACCCACCAATCTCTAACTAGGGTTAAAACACCATGGGTTATGGCACAAGAAGTGAACCAGAAGAAGGGAAATTTGATCTGGATCTTGGTGCATGAATTGTTCTTTGCAGAAAAGCTGTGGAGAGGGTTAGGTCACAACCAATAGATCTCTATTAGGGCACTCAAGAGACATTGCTTTGTGGGCATCAGTGTGAATTAGGGATGGATCAAATGGGCTGGAAATGAATGTGAAGTGGAAGACAAGAACATGAAGTTTCTTTTTAAATATTTTTTATTTTATGAAAAGATAAAACAAAATTTCATAACAAAATAATAAGAGAATAATAATTTTTAATAAAAATGTTATTATTGTCTTCAAAGTAGTTACTCAGAGTGCAATACATGGACAAAAATGACTCTCTTTTACAGTGAAGAAGCAAACAAATAATAGCACAAAACTTTCTTTTCAGTGAACTAAGAAAAACTAGTAGTGTAAATGAAATGAATTGACATATATATTAAAATATTTTTGAAACAATTGAATAGGTAATTTCAGAAATTACTTGTCTTAGTTACTTTTCACTAGTCACTGAGACAAACTACCTGATGCCCAAAGTTGGGAAAGGAAAGCTTTATTTCTAACAGTTTTTGGAGGTTTTAGTCCATACTCAGTTGGCTCCAAGACAGGGTGACATGGTGGGGCCGCAGTTCATGGTGGCTGCAAATAGCAAGGTGGAAACCAGCAAGAGAGAGAGACACACACCTTCTTGCCATTACATCACATCCTGGCTCCACCCCTAGGAGGATGTAGCACTGACACCACCAATCCTAGCATCAGACAATGAACCAATCACAAGTGCACAATGCAAATATATGAGGCCTGGAGGCCACTGACATAAACCATGACATTCCACCCCTGGCACCCAAAGACTCATGTACAACCTTTATACAAAAGACATTTAGTCCATCTCCAAGAGTTGCCAAAGTCCTAACATTTTCAGCATTGCTGAGAAGTCCAAGTTCCAAGTCTCCTCCAATATCTATAGCAAACTCTTAACTGTAACCCCCTGTACAAGTGAAACAAGGTTAAACATTTCTGAAATGCAAAGGCACAAAATAAACATTACCATTCCAAAAGTTACAAATGGGGGAATAAAAAGCATTGGAAACAAAGCAAGTCCCAACATCCAGCAGGGTGAACATTAAGTCCTAGAGTTCCATGCTCAGCATTTGAAGCAATCTAATTGCAAGCTCCAAAAGGCTTGGGTGATTCCACCCCCACTGCACTTCTAGGGATTTCAGCTCCCGCAGCTTCTCTCTTAAACCCTCTTTGCTTAGTTTTTGCAGCTTTCCTTGGATGATCCACGTTCCTGGGTTTTGCAAACTTCTGGGGTCTCCACTGCACCTTTGGCTTCATGCTTACATCTTTACGTATTGCCCTCTCAGGGGCACACTGCTTGGCCTCCCAGACCTTTTGCAATCAAGGTGGAAGCTGTCTTACCATCAGAATTAGTGCATTTTCCTTGCTCCTAAAATCAGCACCATGTGGATGCCGCCAAGGTCTGCTGCCAGCTGGAGCAGTAGCTAGGTTTTTCTCTCTCTTGGCTATAGGGGCCCAGTGCCTGGATTGCTGGGCTCTGTTTACCTGATTGTGAAGAAAAGCTTTTCTATGTTGCCACCATTCTGGAACCTTATGTAGCTGCCGCCATACTGGAACCTCATGTGGCCTCCTGTACCATTCTGGAACATGGTGCTCTGAAGCTTTCTCATCTGAGAAAATTCTTTCACTTTTTCAGTTTTGGGGCTGCAAAGGGTGGAGACCCACTGCTTCCTGGGATGCCCAGTGGACATCTTTCTTATCTCTCTGTTTCTTCTCAGCAATCAAAGTCTCAGCCCTATCTTTCCAATCCACAGCTTTACTGGAGTTTTCCTTCTGGCCAAACTCACAGTGTTTTAAATTATCCTGCTGGGCTCTTTGCTCTTGATTTGCAACATAGATCTGGCTCAAAGCCCCCAACAATAGCCATGCCACAACCTCAACATTTGACCGTCTTGAAATTTCCTTTGCCAGATTAATCAGTCCACTATTCTTAATCTAAGTCTCAGGCAAAGTCTCTGGGCATGAGCAAAATGCAGAAAAACTTTCTTCCAAGCCATAACACACATCATAGGGAGTGCAACAACCAATATAGTCCTCTTTCCCAGCAGAAACCTCCCAAGCCTGGTCTTTACTATCAGGTTTTCTATCAGCCTTCTGGTCTCCTGAGGTCTGACCAGAATCTCCTCTACAGAACAACCTAAGTTGCTCTAGCTCTGTGCATCCAGGTGACATGTCTGAACCTTTCCAAACTCTGCCCACAAGCCATTTCCAAAGCCTCTTCACAAACATGGTCAGGTATAGTCACAGCAATGACCCCACTCCTCTGTACCAAATTCTGTCTTAGTTACTTTTCACTAGTCGCTGAGACAAAATACCTGATGCCCAAAGTTGGGAAAGGAAAGGTTTATTTCTTACAGTTTTTGGAAGTTTTAGTCCATACTCAGTTGGCTCCAAGGCAGGGTGGCATGTTGGGGCCACAGTTCATGGCAGCTGCAAACAGCAAGGTGGAAACCAGCAATAGAGAGACAGACACACACACCTTCTTCCTGCCATTACATCACATCCTGGCTCCACCCCTAGGAGGATGTAGCACTGACACTACAATCCAAGCATTAGACAATGAACCAATCACAAGTGCACAATGCAAATACAGGAGGCCTGGGGGCTACTGACATAAACCATGATATTACTTGAACTTTTACCTGCTTGTTATTTATCTCTCTCTCTCTCTCTCTCTCTCTCTCTCTCTCTCTGTGTGTGTGTGTGTGTGTGTGTGTGTGTGTGTGTATTTGAGATTCTCACATAAGAGAAACCATGCAATATTTAATCTTTTGTGTATGACTTATTTTACTTAACACTATGTTCTCAAGGTGCTTACCTATAAATATTTCAAGTTTATTATTCTTTATGGTAGAGTAGTAGTAGTCCATTGTGTGTAAATATATTTTCCATATCCATTCATCTGTTGATGGATATGTGTGCAGTTTCTAAGATCTAGATTTTGTAAATGTACTCCTGTAAACATGGATGTGCATGTATGTCTGTCATACATTGGTTTTTTAACTTTTAGGATGGTACCTAGAAGAGCAATACCTAGGTCAAATGGAAATTCTATTTTTAGTCTTTTGAGGAATCTCCACACTGATTTCCATAGTGGTTGTAGTAATTTACATGCCCACTCACAATATAGAAGAGTTCCTTTACCTCCACAATCTCTCCAGAATTTGTTATCATTAGATTTTTATCATGATACCAATTCTTTATGGAGTAAAATGGTAGTATCTAAGTGTACTTTTAACTAGCATTTCTTTAATGACTAACAATGTTGAACATTTTTTTCCATGTATTTATTGGCCATTTGTAGTTCTTCAGAGAAGTGTCTATTCACTTTGGCTGTACAGGTTTTGACTGGGTCTTTTTTTGGGGAAAGTTTAATTTTTTTAGTTCTTTATGTATTCTAGATGTTAGTCCTCTGAGGGCTGGCTGGCAAATTTTTTCCCAATCTCTAGGTTTACTTTTCACTCTGTTTGTTGTTTTATTTCCTGTGCAGAAACTCTAATTTGTTTTATTTTATTTTATTTTTATTTATTTATTTTTATTTAAAGAGAAAAAGATCAAACCAAATAAAACAGAATAAAGGGTAGTAACAACACAGAATTCCAAGAAAAAAGGGAAAAGAACAAAACAAAAAAATAAAACAAAACAAAAAAACACTAAGAAATCATTATTTGATAAATTATATACTGACATCTTGGAAATAGTTGTTTAAACTATAAAATTAAAACATGCAAAGTAGACATTCAAACAGTGAGACTGTTAACAGTTCTGCTCCACGATCTGACAAAAACCCCCCAGCAATATGGTCATCCATTTTACATACTTAAACATACATGCAATTATATCAATTATAAACACAACAAAACAGAAGAAAGCAATGTAAGAGACAAAAATTTCAAAGCTAGACAATTGGAGATACTCACTATCTATCATATTGACTCTTGTTTTCTTCCAAGTAGTTATCCATATCATCACATACAGGGAATTCACATGAAACAACATGGTATGGAACTGATTTCAACAGGATGAGGAGGGCATTTTAGGTCTTCAAGACCAGACAATAGGGAAGCAAACAATGGTTTTCATAGTGTCTCTCATTCTCTTTAAAACAGCTGTCCATACCTTCATGCATGTTGAACTTAAACAAAACAAAACAGGCTAAAATAACTTTGAACAAAGAATGATAGTATTGCTGGATTTCACATCATGGCCTTACAGAGTCAGCACTGGGTACTGTAGTGTCTCTTTCTTCAAAGTAGATGTTCATTTCACCATGCGTTATATACTTGGTTCTCATAAACTGTTTATAAGTTCTATACATGCGTGAGTCTCTACATGTATGTCTATCCTTGCTGTATTAGAGGGAAAAACAAAACAAAGAAAGACAAAACAATTCCTAGAAAAGCATGAAGCAAAAAAGTCATATAAAACAGCAACACAAGGTGATCTACAATGGTTGCCATGATGTCTCAGCAGTATACAGCACCATTAATGAAAACAAAGAGTTGGAGACATTATAAGACTTCAAAAGCAGGTAATAATCAAACCAGAGTGGGTATCTTAGTAAATCTTATCATCTTCAGTGTAGTTGCCTATACTCTTAGACTTGATACTATCAATCATAACAGATTTGAATAAAATCAGTCAATACAAAACAGCAATCTCACAAACCAGATTCAAATAAGATCAGTCATAATAAGACAGTGTAAGTTATACAGGGCTTCAGATTAAGTTAATAGGAAATTAAGGATGATTACCATACTATGTCCTGCTATTTTTGGGATAGCTGTCTATGCCCTCAAATCTAGTAACAGTAGATGAACTGGAACAGCATGTAATCCATCTAAGTAGAGTGGTAAGAATAATGTAGATTTTAAATCTTGTTACCCTATTAACAATATCCTCTGCCTTCCTTTGTTAGACAATTCCTCCCCTTTCACTCCCATAGTGTGCACTGCTTATTTTGGGTCCCACTAACTCCCTATGCAGAGCATCTTGATGGATCCTATCTCCTGATCTACTCTGCCTGTATTTCTTTTTGTTAATATATCAAGGCCATCTATAGTAGAGATTACAGCCAATATTCTGTGCCTCATTTCTGCTGTTCTATTTTTCTGCCATTGGTTGTCTATTTTTCTCTTTCATTCCACTGTCTGCCCCATTCATTGAGGTCTTTCTGCCACTGTTCCTGAAATCCTTGTATTCTTTCTCTCTCTCTAGAATGTCCTTCAGTATTTTTTGTAGGGTTGGATTGGTGGTCACAAATTCTCCCAGTTCCTCTTTGTCATGGAAGCATCTTGCTTCTCCATTAATTTCTAGAGAGAGTTTTGCAGGATATATCAATCTGGGCTGAAGGTTGTTCTCCTTCAGGGCTTGAATTACTTCACTCCAAGCTCTTCCTGACTTGATGGTCTGTGTCGAGAAGTCTGCCATAATTTTGATAGGTTTTCCCATCATTTGATGGCTGATCTGTTTCTTTTCTCTGATGGCTTTTAATATTCTGTTCTTATATTGAATTTCTGGGATCTTGATTATTATGTCTGGGTGTAGCTCTGTTTTGGTTGTAGGTGGCTGGGGTTCTGTATGCTTCATACATCTGCATATCATTTCCTTTTGTTATGCTTGGGAAGTCTTCCTTAATAATTTCTGTAAATAGCCTTTGCAATTCCTCTGTTTTGACTCCTGCTTCTTCATTCACATGTTGTATTCTTAAGTTATAGATCCTCTTGTTGTCTTCTAGTCTTTGTATTGTTACTGCCTGCTCTGTTGTTATTTTTAAGAGATCTTCCCTTTCATGATCACACATTGCAAGGCTGTCTTCAAGTTTTGATAGTCTATCCTTAGTTTCTTTCAAGCAGTTTTGCCAGCTTTCAGTGGAGTTTTTAGTTTCCTGGTAATCTCTTTGAATCTGCTTCATTAATTCTAGGGTTTTTTTTGTATTCTTCATTGAGCATTTCTCTCCTTTTGTGTTCCTCCATTCTTCCATCTGTGTCTTCTTGAGTGGTGCTTAGCCTTTCTTTTATTAATCTACTTATCTCTTGTTTAACTTGAATTAATATTTCAGTTTTGATCTCATTTACAAGGTCCCGAAGATATCTCTTTATGTCCATTGATGCCATGTTTGATGTTATATGTTTGCTGCCCTCCGTCTCTTCTGTATTTTCCTTTCCTGAATCAGTATTCTCAGGGTTGGGGGCTGAGGGCTTTTTCTTATTTCTCTCTCTCTTGTCATGTTTTTGGTTCCTTCCATACAAGTGTGTAGTGTAATTCCCATCCCCTTTTATTGTTGGTTATAGTTCTTCTGGAGCACGCAGGCTAGGGGTTTCTGCCCTCTCCAGTCCACTGTCAGAGACTGAAGTGCAAGCAACGGCAGTGTATGCTAGCTCCTCCCTTCTGGCCAATCAACCTTCTTGGGCCTTCAGTGCGTCAGTGCGTGCTACACTTAGGGAATTGGTTTGGGACGGCCCACTGGGTCCTGGCCAGGGGCACAGCCCAGTCCAAGCAGATTCCAGCAATCTGCTCCATGAGTGGAGCAACCAACTGAAGCCACTTCCTTATCAAGTTAGATCTGTCCTGCCTGAATCCAACATGTCATCCAGTTTGTTGCCCCTTTCCTGTGGGAGGTTCTTATTCCCAGCACTCATTACAGGTTGATGCCAGTCCCTGAGAACTGCTGGACTCCACAACCTCTGACTTCCGTGCAGCTGCAACACGAATTCATGATGCCTCTGGATGGGTCATGTGCAGGGCCAGTTCTGGGCGAGTCACGTGCAGGGCAGTTCAGCTCCAGCTCGGGGCCACTTGAACCAGTCACATCAGTGTGGGTTCTGAGGCTCAGGTTGATCTCGGGCACAAATTCAGGTGGTTAGGTGAGAGTGCCATGCTTGCTGATCTTAGCTTTTCTAATGGTTGCTCCAGGACCTCATATTCGAGCAATTTCTTTCCCTTCAGTTTCTTCCTGGGTTGAGAGAATCCATCTCCCTCTGTTTGGGTCTCTTCAGAGTGTTCTATTCTGGCATCTGAGCTGTCTCTCTCAGAGAGGCTCCATATCCTGCTACCTACTGGTCTGCCATCTTTTCATCTCCCAGAAACTCTAATTTTACACATTCCCATTTGTTGATTATCAGTATTATTTCTTGTGACATTGGGGTTCTGTTTAAAAAGTCCTTGCCTATGCCTGTCTTCAAATGTTGTACCTATTTTATATTCCAGAAAATGATTTCCATTTTAACAATTAGATCTTTGATCCAGTTTGATTACCTCTTACATGGTGAGATATGAGTCTAAACTCGATCTTCTGCTTCCAGATATCCAGTTTTTCCAGCATCATTTATTAAATAGGCTATCTTTCCTCTAGTGTATGCTTTTGCCTCAATTCAAATATCTGAGTATGCCTGGGGTTGTTTTTGCTTCTTTAATCTATTCTGTTGATACACATACCCATTTTTTGCCAATACCATGTAGTTTTAATCATCAGTGCTTTATAGTATAATTTCAGTGTGATCCTATCTGCTTTGCTTTTGTTACCAAGGATTGCTTTTGTGAATTTAGGTTCTTCTTGTTCCATACAAATTTTAGGATTGTTTTCTCTAGATCTGTGAGAAATGTCATGGGTATTTCAAGTGGACTTACATTAAAGCTGTATATCAGATTTAATATTTTTGGAAGTATAGCCATTTTGATTATGTATTGGTCCTGCTTATCCAAAAAGGGGATATGTTTCCATTTTATATATACTCCTTGATTTCCCTCCTGAGAGTAATGTAATTTTCATTGCAGAGGTTTTTTGCTTCCTTGGTGAGGTTGATTCCTAAGTATTTTTTTCTTCATATTATTGTAAATGTTATTGTTTTCCTAATTTCTTTTTCAATGAGCTAAATATTAGTGTATAAGAATGCTATTTATTTTTTGTGACTTTATTTTGTGTCTTGCTACATAGTTGAATCTGGTTATTAGTTCTAGGAGTCTTTTGATGGCATTGTGGGGGGTCTTGTAAGTATAGGCTCATGTCATTTGCCAATAATGAGACTTTGACTTCATCCCTTCCTATATGTATCCTTTTCTTTTCTTTCTGTTGCTTTGTTGCTCTGGCTAATGTTTTGAGGACTGTGTTGAAAAAGAGTGTGATAATGAGAATTCTTGTCTTATTCCTGATATAAGAGGGAAAGATTTCTGGTTTTCTTCATTTAATATGAGGTTGGCAGTAGGTTGGTCATAAATGGTTCTTATCTTGTTAAGATGAGGTCCATTACCTATTTTTTCAGGATTTTTACCACGAATGTGTGTTAGACATCAAAAATTTTTTGTGTGTCTATTGAAATAGTAATGCATTTTTTGTCCTTGCTTCTGTTTATGTGATGAAATACATTTTTTGATTTGCGTATGTTGAACCATCCTTGCATCTCTAGGATGAAGCCCATTTGCTTGTGGTACACAGTCTTTTCAATGGTTTGTTTCATTCTGTTTGCCAATATCTTATTAAATAATTTGTCTTCTATGTTCATTAGAGAGACTGGCTTATAATGATTTTTGGGGTGGATCTTTGCCTGGTTTAGGGATCAGGATAGTGTTAACTTTTGAGAATCATTTAAAAAGTATTCCTTATTGCTCAATTTCTTGTAAGATTTGAGAATTGGTATTAAATCTTCCCTGAAGTTCTTGTAGAATCTGACAGTGAATTGGACTTTTCTTAGTTGGTTATTTTTTATTAGTGCTTCAATTTTGTTGCACTTTGTTGTATTATTCAAGAGTTTTGAGTCTTTTTAGTTCAATTTTGGTAATTTATATGTATCTAGGAATTTCATTTCTTTGGAGTTCTCCAAATTTTTGATATATGTTTTGAGAAGTAGTTGCTAATAATTTTCTATACTTTGGTGGTGTTCTTTGTGATTTCACATTCCTTATTTCTAATTGCATTGATTTATGATTTTCCTTTCTTTTTTTTTCTTTTGGTAAGATTGGCTAAGAATTTGTCTATTTGTTTATTCTTTCAAAGAACTAGCTCTTCAATTCATTGATTCCTTTTATTGTTTTTTCAGTCTCCATTTCACTGATTTCAACTCTGATGATTATGATTTCCTTCCTTATATAAACTCTGGATTGGGATTGTTCATGTTTTTGTTGGATATTGCAATGTTTCATTAGGTTATTTATTTGGATTTGTTCTGTTTTTCTGATGTGGATATTTATAACTATAAACTTCTCTTATAAGACTACTTTAACTGTATCCCTAAAGTTCTGGTATGTTGTACTGGCACTGTCATTTAATTTTAGTAACTGTCTCATTTCTTACTTAATTTCCTCTGTGACTCATTGATTATTCAAAGTGTGTTTAACATGCTCTCACCAGCTTGAACCACAGGTGATACATGCATTACTGTCCTATAAGACAGCTTGTATCATTGGTGGTACAAATGAATCTAATCACTTTTATTAGTCTTTTTAGTAACAAAATTAATAAAATGTCTGAAAATGGACCAAACATAGTTACCTTTTGTTGCTTGAATTTTAATAAGTACTACCTAAATATGATTAACTACTACTATTCATAATAACCAAAAATTATTACAATAATCAACAAACTTATTTCATAAAATTAAAATAAATTTATTTACATCCATGAATTTCTTTAAAACATTTTATATTTATATGTGGATGATTTGTGCAGTGTACACAAAATGTCATAACACATTTGACTTTTACTGTGGCCACAGCAGCCCCCATTTTTTCAGATAATCTTCAATAACATTCCCTAAAATTTGCCTATTTTTCTTGCTAATATAAATAAGCTTTTATAAAGTGAACATTTTTTGAGGAATTTGTGCCTGTAGCATTTATTCACAGATTAATAGTTTATCAATAATTACTCTTTTCAGTTTTTTTTATTTAAAAGAGAATAAAACAAAAGGGGGCAGTACAGAGCAGATCAGAAGAGGACAACATAGGCAACACAGTACTTTACATTAAGTCAACTGGACATCAACAGTACCTAACACCATATCTCTTACTCTACTATAGTTGAGCATAGTTTCAATTACAATAATATCAAACATAACACAATAGTATAAAGCCATGCATAGAGTGAAAGAATTACAGGGCTTTCTGAACCGAATAACAGAAAATGATCAATGGGTACTATAATATCTCATTTTTGATAAAAAAGAAAAAAATTTTTTTGAACTATCACACATATTCAAATTCCAATGAGACACAATGTGGTAGATAGAACCAATGGTAATAGAAGAAAAAAAAAGCATGGTAGGACTTCTAAGAAGGATAATATTAAATCAGCAATAGCTGTCATAATGTTTTCTTCAAAACAGCTGTTCATATCATCACGTATGATATAGTCAAACAAAACAGGATAACACCATTCCAACTGATGATTGAAAACTTTGAAAGACTTCGAAGCTATGAGATGGGGCCTCATGCTTACCATA